>MEJB01000028.1:3915648-4016276 GCA_001752375.1 Rhazya stricta | reverse complement strand
TACACCAATCTATAAAATCAACCTTATATCGGTCGGAAATTGGATGGAACTTTCTATAAATAGTCTCCTTGCTAATGAAAGTATCAAGAATGTTGCTCACCTCCACCTTAGCCTTGTTCACCTTCGTCCTCAATTCATTCACAGCCGTTGATCCGACCTTATTCAGATCATCGAAGCACATTTCCAAATAGTACGCTGATTCACTCAGCCACGTCATGAAGTCTCTGTCCTCATCAGAAGTCAACGGTTTCCGTTCGTCAACTAACCAAGTGAAGATCATGCTATTATTGCCCAACATCGTCAGAGATCTGTTCAATAAACTCAGTGAGTTGCTGAATAAACTCGTGCAGTTTGCCAATACTGACTCAGCTCTTGATTCGTTTAACTTAGAGTTGGAGAGGAGACTCTGACACAGTCTAGTGAGGTTGTAGGTATCATCAATGGCTGCTGCAAGGGAGGCGACAAAAAACTCATCCGGGTCGGTTTCTTTGTAAGGGCCAGGGGTGATAATGGAGGATATTGAAGTGATGCACGAGTCAGGATGCTGTGTAACGGAGCAAAACTGTTGCAGCGAGAGTTCTCTTTCACAGTTTGCTTTGACTGACAGTGTCTGTGACTCTGTGTGGTGCTCATAAATGATAGGGACAAATATGGTACCTATGATGAGAACTGAGAGAATGATGAAGGAGAAGAAGATGATGATCTGAAGGTTTCTTTTACTTCTGTTTGTTGGTAATAATGCCTGATGGCGTTCTGAAAGGCTCTCCTTGGGGAAGGCTTTGAAGATCTCTTTCATGGAATCCATGGCTAGATTTTGACAAGTGATTGTGATTGAGAGTAGAGAATTTTCAGCATATAGGTATGAAAAAATTAATCTTTTTTTGGAAAGTGGAACGGASAGGGAGGACAGAAAAATGATTCCTTGGACTATAACATGCAAACAATTGTATATGCAAATGAAAGAAAACTCAGAAGAAGAGCAGGAAGGAAATGGCAGTCTAAGATAACGCAATTCTGAACAGTTGTGCATCCAGGATTTTGTATTACAAATACAATATGATACTGCTCTGTTTGCACTGTCTGCTTTTCCCCAAAGATTTGCTCATTGGGATGAGCTCCCAAAGCTGTGAAAGACCTTTTCAGACKCYTSAGGGAGCTTTGAGGCACTAATTCTTGAGCTCATTTTTGTGGTTGCTGAATATGTAATTCATGATCTCTTCAGATGCAACACAAAGAGAAAATGAAAATATTTTAAGGGCTTGCTTAGTTGCATGAGTGAAGCTGTTTTCATYGAGGGATGGTTTAGAGGCAAAGCATGAGTACTGCGGCTCAGTAGTCACTGGACAGATATGCCGGATCAGAGTGAAACTGTGGATTGCTGGAAGATGAAATTTAACCTTCATAAATGGACCATTGAACTTATTGTAGAGGGTGCAATTATAAATATCTCACTTATTTTTGTCTCCATTTCACTTCATTATATATCCAAACATACACACAAGAGCATACCTTTATTGTTTATTTTCTTTCCTGTCATCTCTCGTACTCAAAAAGTTTTTTCTTCTYCTCTTTTTCCCTTCTAACTCGCAAGGTAGCTCGTAAGAGAAACCATAATTATGCATTTTGATATCTTTGAAGTCCCAAAATATAGTCTAGGTGGAKSTTTTTTTTCCTAAAAGTAATCTGGAAAARAGAAGGAAAAAGGATCAACTGATGCATTTGAACCCCTGTTTGGTTCCAGAACTACAAGCCCAAAAATTAATTTTGAGCAAAACATCTTCCATGTACCAACAGAAATCCGTATTCAGAATGCCAGATTATAGAATCAAAATTAATGCTTTTTTCTTTTGAACCAGAATCAACATTAATGCTAAACACAAGTTTCCTGAATCCAGATCAAAAAGTGGTCTATGAAYATTAATGAAGTAGCATTCCACAGAGACAATTACATAAAGTACTCMACAGTCAATACTTTCTTAGAAGCAAAAAGTAGAGCAAAAGCAAGACCAGATATTGTGGGCAAAACATGCATAGAATTGACAAATATTCATAGTCCACTGGTTCAGAGTTCCGACTGTTCATCATAGCAATTATGTCATCTCTGTTTCGCAGAAATTCAAAGCTGTTGCTTGCATATATCATTGCCCTATGTACTCTAACCCTCAATCCATCATCAACAGCSCTTGATTCATCTTCTATCACAAGATCAAAACAAGCCCGCAGAWTTGCACTCACAGAACCATTGACCCACAGAATTAAATCCCTAATCTTTTCATGAGGCAACATCGAATAGCCAGGAGCAGAGGTAGTTAAAGACCTATTGAGTTTGTCCAGGGAGTCATCGATCAAACTGGCGCACTGTTGCAGAGCTGGAATGGATCTTGACCCAGTCGAGATCAAGATCAAAGATTTGGTCAGTGAAGCAAGATTGTTCACTTCATTATTGGCTAAGATGAGGGAGACAGAAAAAATATAATCTGGATCGACCTTTTTGCGGCCATTTCTGGCTATGGAGGAGGATAGGRAGGTGATGCATTCAGGGAGGTGCAAAGTCGTGGAACARAAAATTTCGACTGCTTCAGTGGTTTGTTTTAAATTGAACTGGATTTGAGAATCCACAGTCTGTTTGTGAATTAGGGATAATAGTATTGCACCAGTAGTGAGAGCTAGAAAGATGACAAGGCAGAAAAAGATTTTGATAAGGTTTAGATTTCTCCTCTGTTTTGGTGATGGCGATGATGTTTGATGTTCAAGAAGGTTGACTTGGCTTCCAGTGTCGAAGGTATCGTTGACTTTKCTCATTGCTGGTAAGGAGCTGCTTGTCCAGTTGTGAAGTACTGATGTTCTTCTCTTTCCTCCCGAGTTCTCTCKCTCTCTCCAACTTTATAGCATACACTTTTTCTTTTTCTTTTTCTTTTTCTAAGAAAATTGTTAATCGAACTCACAAATCATTTAAATATATCAAATTGTGAGACAACTTGATTGAGCATTTTCCAAAGATAAATTCGAAGTATTATTCAAACTCACATCTCATATCAATTCACGCGATAAATTAACCAAAACAGAAGAAGTAAAATCAGATACTGTGGTAAACACATACAAAGAATTGACAAATATCCAAAGCTCATGTCAGATCCTGAACTCAAATTCAACAATTGAAGCCGATAATTTATCTCATTTCTGTTCTGCAGAAAATCAAATGTCATGCCAGCATCCACCATAGCATTGAACACCCTACCACTCACTTCATCCACATCCCCAGATTCAATCTTCACCACAAGTTGGAAACAGGTCCTTAAATCGCTCACCGAATCATTCACTTTTGGCATCATATAATCCATCTTTTTGTGAGCTAAACTTTCCTGTTGCAGTTGGATTTCCGGGTCACCGTCCACGCGCCGGGAGAAAAGCAACACGGCAGCTGAGGTGGCTATGGTTAAAGACCTATTGAGTCGGTCCAGAGACTCGTGGATTAGACTTGTGCATTGTTGCAGAGCATCTGAGTCAGATCTTGACTGATGATCAGATGAGTTCAAGATCAAAGATTTGGTTAATGAAGTGAGGTCGGTGAGTTGCTCAATAGCTAATTGGAGAGAGAGAACCAAAATGTCATTTGGGCCGGTCCATTTGTGGCGGCTGCTGCTGSTGGTGATGGGGGAGGATATGGAGCTGGCGCATGCCGGGAAATGCTCAGTCATGGAACAGAAGATTTGGGCTGTTTCTTTGGCTTGCTGACGCTGAGAATTGATGTTGTATTTGCGTATGAGAGATGAGAGTATTGCACCAGTGATGAAAGCTAAGAGGCTGACTGAAATGAAGAAGATTCTGACCAAATTTCGGTTTCTTTTACTCTTCTCCGTTCGCGATGGAGATGACGGTGGTTCTTGGCGTTCGAGGAGGTTGAGTTTACCGGCGGTGACGAAGGCGTCGTTGACTGTGTTCATGGCCGGTTWSCTACCTGTGATTTGTTAGCTGGTTAACTCTACTGGTCATTCAGACGTTCCTGTAGTAGTCTAGTCTTAATTCCAATTTTAAAAAATAGGTTTTGAATCTTCAATTAGGTTTCTAAAATTAAGGAAATTTCAACATAGATYTATTAATATAATGAGGGAAAGGTAACAGTAACTCGTGACATTAAATTTACCTTAACAGCTTAATATTAAATACGCTTTTAGAATCTATCAAATGATTTGACCTGCTCAGTATTTGAAATTTGATTTCGATTGTTTTGATTTCGAATCGAAAGCGATTTATTAAGAAAATAAATTATTTGCTTCATTCATAAGAGGGATTCGTAAAAGTGATAAAATTAATTAAATTTCTTATTATTTAATTTAATAATCATCCATTGAATGTTAAGTATTTRTATTACTCACTTAAAAATATAAATCATAATTACAGTAACTCTGATGAGACTTTTCAAATCTAGATTTGCACGTCCAAAATGGTTCATAGACCACCCAATGACTTGGATTATTTTAGGCAGCTGAGTCTATTGCACGCTGTGGTACTTAGTGGAGGAAACAAAGTGGGAGTAGGTGATTTGCATCTTTTAGTCATTATCATAATGAAGAATTGGACTTTTAAATTGAGTGGTCATAGAATAATATCAACGTTTTCATCAGAGTGGACTATGGACCCGTGGTTGCACTTCTGCTGCTGCATTTCTTATGCTTGGTAGATTCCCAGAACATGCATCTTGTGTCTTAGATTAGAATTGGCGATTCTTTGTTAATGCAATTTTAGGACCACTACATCAAATATATTCCCTGATTTTAAAATCAAGATTTTGAATTATTAGTCCTTTAAATTTCAGTTTCCATTGATTGATAATTCGATGCTAAACATATGAAAAATACAAGGATAAGTATACTAAATTCTCAAGATATGGTCACATGGGATATTCCAAGTTCATCAAAGAACTCAAGCAACTGAAACCACTCAACTCATCGTGTCATGATCAAGAACCAGACTCGCAAGGTCATAAAATATCAAATTTCACTGGATTTTGTGGAAACCCTTCATATGATACATATGTCTTTGCTAGGCAATAAATTACATCGCACAACTCTCACTTCATTTGCTACATTAGGATAATCCTAGCACCAAGACAATGAGAACAACTAAAAACAAGTACTGTGTGCAAAACACACCAACAGCAAAGACGTACTGGCGATCAGATCCTAACAAAAGAATAGCTAAAACACTTCCATAACGTGGATCAAACAGCTCAAGAATTTCATCCATCTTTACAAGAATCATTAAGCTATTCTCCATGGATGGCTTGGAAAACAAATCCATCTTCATCTTCATCTCCCTCATTCTCGACTCATCCGTATCTCCAGTACTGTTCAATCTCCTATATTCCGTCCCATTCAGGCACCCATCAAGATTTTCTATGGCATTTGTCATCCAAACTTGCAAATTGCTAATCATGGATTTGTTCTCCTTAAAGACGTTTTCATGAGGGTTAGTTTGATTCATCACTTCCATTGCCTTGTTGAGTAACCACATGGAGCCACTGAACAAGCTTCCGCAGTCCCTCAGAGCTGCCAAAGTTCTTGAATTGGTGGTCTTTGAGATTACTGCTCGGTTGGCGGAAATGAGGCCGTWGAGCTCTTTGATGGCAGCATGGAGTGAGAGAGTAAATATCTTTGATGGGTTTATTGTCTCAGATGGATAGATGTTCTCATTATCTGACAATGATTTGGAACATGATCTATGATAGGGAGTCAGATAACAAACAGCTCGAATTGCTTTGTATGGATTTGCAGAGAGCCCTTCGGCCTGGGTTTCGTGCTTGAGTATTGCAAAAACAGTGATGATTGAACCGATGATCAGTGTAAATAAAACAGCAAAAGTGATATTGAAGGTTAACTTCCTTCTTTGTCTTGAAGATTGATCTTGCTGCATATCTGTGATGCTGGCTTTGGAGGGGGAGATTGACTCCACACAAGCTTCCGAGTCTTTTCCGCAAATTTTTGAAGACTGAAGTAGTGTTATAGAGATACAGTGATTAGATGAGGATTGAGGACGTCCGAGTGCAATTGTTGCGATAAGCTTTCATAAGAGAAGTTTGAGACCTAGTCCACTCATCATTCAACTACCCTTGTCGGGGGGCGAAGACCTAGTTTGGGGCGTTGAGAAGCAAGAAAAGATAGAGAAAAGAGTTCTAGCACAAAGCAAAGTCATATTATTTGGGAGTTTAATTTGAAGGATTTGTTACAATTTGAGTGATTAAGTTTAGAGTGATTAGGTATTAACGTGTTAACGATAAATAAATTATATTTAATTTAAAAGTTACGTAAATTTAAAAAATGAAATTACCATTTGTTTATAGCGTGAGATTTCAAATATTGTATTAAAAATTGATGGCTTCTTTCTAATATTTCTCCAAATTCTAGTAGGATTTTGGGTCATGAATCTCTAAAAATTTCTTCAGCTCCTTAAAACTCTGAAAGGGAGGAAACCCCACTTGTATAATTTTGTAAGTGGAAAAGTCTAGATTAACATTGATCCTTCAAGTTTTTATAACTCAACACCGTTAAAAGATAAAAATAGAAATGTAAAAAAAAAAAAAAAAGAGTAAGTACCTCCTATTATCATAATTACAACAGCAAAAATTTGAAAGCTTTTATTTATTTATTTTTTAACTTTGTTAAGCCACAAAAATGATCTCCCAACTTAAATCACCAAGTATTGCCCTTTCAATACTCGGCTTCGTGAGCACATAATCAACTTTCAAGAATCCTCTAAGACAAAAAGAAGGAATCGAAGCTGTTTGATCGATTCATTGATGTCACCGTACTAAAAAGAAAAGAAGAACAATTATAACTAAATACTGAGAGGAAGAGAGACAGTGCAGGCTTGCATATTCGGGGGCACTCAACAGAAGATTGGCCAAAATAGATTCAAGACTTGGATCAAACATATCAAGAATGGTATCCATCTTCACAAGCGTAATCCATGTTTGCCTTCATCATTCTCGTCTCATCCAGATTTTCAGTGTCATTCGCTTCCTCATTGTCCTCCATCCAACTGAATGCACCAGTCAAAATTTTTAGTAGCCTCAACATCCATGGCCGCAAGACGAAAATTTATGTTCTTGTTTCCCTTGAAAAGATTCTCATCTAGATGATAATCCATCACTTTCATAGTCTTGTTGAGTAATATAATGGAATCTTTAAACAAAGTTTCACATACTCTGAATTAAGGGTATTTTGAGATTCTTATACCCCTAATTACCTTTGATCCATGATAAATGTGGATCAAGTTGATCCTAGTAGACTTTTCCATATGTTAATAATTATAAACAATTTAAATTATATTCCCCTATTCAAAATGTAGATCATTTTATATATATGCACAAAAAAAAAAGATCCCTGAAAAGAAGATATTTTCTTGAAATAAAGTACCTAAATGATCCTGTCTCTTTCATCGATAATAGGAAAGATCTTGAAAAAAAAATAACAATACATACATATAAATCAGAAGGCTTTAATTCAAACAGGAGTCAAAGGAAATAGGATTGAGAGATTAAAAGGTGTAGTTCAGGTGAGATTTCTTATACTGATTTGAAGGTGTTGCTGATCTAAACACTTTAGGAGAACTGACGAACTGAAACAAATACTAAAAGGGATTTTGATCTTCAATTAGATATTTTTTGGGTTCTCTTTATGCTATCTTTGGCTTTAACTCTAGGAGACGTAGCAGAAGAAGAAAAAAGAAAATGTTATAACTGGAAAAAGACGCTAGGTCTCCTTGAGTTAAAGCCAGAAAATATGCACAAAAGATAGTAATATAATGGACATTGACCTAAAGTTTGATTGACTCTCAAAGATAGAGAGGCCAAACAGATAAAAACGCATTCTTCATAGATAGGTTGTAGGAACTTACATTTTTAGGTGCTCTTTCATTTTAAACGGCCTATATTATCTTGTGGAGGGAGTATTAATTATATTCTGGATAGATATCTGACTGTGCTATTATCATCGACGCTCCCTATCTCCATCAGACGATGCTAAGCATCGGATTCCACTTCCTTAAGCTCTAAATTTTAGTATAGTGTCCTTTCACTATTATTGCATGTTTGTAATGTCATGAGAGTCTAATGAAGGACCTTTCCAACTCTTCTTTCCAATTGTATTTGGTTAACACATATTTAAAGATTTTGTAGATCTTTTAATATTACTTCTTTTAACCAATACTTTTCTTGCTGGCTACTAAACACTATTTCAATACTAAATTATCTAATATGAGCCTACTGGAGCATATTATAATTCTAATCCCTCTGATCACTTTACTCCTCTTCTCTTATACTAGAGTTTAGATGTTTTACACTTCTCCAGGCATTAGTAAGAGTACGATACGTATCATGATGTTTGCTATTTATTTATCTTACTATATATATACTTATTTCTACTCTTAAGGTTAATATATGGATAGTCGTTTTCCGATTGATGTTGTAGACCAGTATTACTAACAAGAATATTTAAAATATTCATATCGCATTAAAGTGCAAAGAATTTCCACATGAAAGGGCTTCCTTTGAAAAATGGGGGAAGGCACTTTCTACTCAAAACTTGTGGAAAGGTCAATTTCCATGGAGTTGGAAACCTAAATAAAAGATCAATGACTTATTTTACCTTATTCAAGTTAATGCCTAAAGAAAGGAAAATAAAGAAAAAAATCTAGTTTTCTCCACCTTAGATAACACGAGAAGATCTGAAAATTCAAGTTATGAAGGTTTTTTGACCGTTTGACGCATTTTTTATAGCCAAACGGCCCTTGGCATTGTTTTTAGTGGTGTTATGAATATTGACTTTCACGCTACGATGGGTAGAGTCATCTCAGCTATGAAAGTGCTGCCCTAGATAGAGCCTTTCCTTTTTTCTGATTTTAAGCTGTATTTGGTTTTGAAATATAAATGAAATACTTAAAAATACGAACCTTCCGACGCCTTATACATAAATATAACTCTGTTATCCGCAGCAAATTTTCCTCAAATCACTGTAATTTTCTGCAAATTTACACTACACTTTTTACCATTTRCCGATCCTGCTCTGCGCGGGTATTCTGCCGCTGCTCCAGCATCCACTGCCGTTGTCAAGCACTGCTAAGGGATGCCTCTATCTTCATTTTCTTTGTTTCTTCTAGTTTTTCTCAATTTGCAAATTGTATTATTGCATGTTGTCTATTTCTATAATGGTTTGYTACAGTTTATGGTTTAATCTATAWCTTGACCAATTCTCTTTCTGTTGAGGTAGAATCTTGAACTGCGTTTCTCTAGCTTTTGAAAGTTTGGCAGCAATTTGGTTTCCTTCTTGTGGATTAGCTCATTTTTACATTTGCTTTTGAGAAATCGAAAGATCCAAGTATAGAAATTGCTACAATTTCCTTCTGACGTTTTTGCTTCTTCATGAGTTTGTAATGTTCTTTCTGCTTTGGGACATTGGGAGCTGTACCCTTTTCTTTCCTCCTAGCTCATCCAAATATTACTGCTATACTTTCACTTCTTTGAATTATGGTGTGCTATGTCTACGGAGTTGATGAAAAACAAAAAAACAAAAGAACAAAAGGATTACTAAATTGGTGACAAAGATACTAAGAAGTTAATGTGATTGTCCCTCTTGTTCTTCGTAACAAACACAAAACCCAAGAACTCAAATCACTCCTGCAAATACATTTCTAGTAAATGATCATAGGTCCTACACAGTGTTAATTTATTTATAAGGGATTTCAGTTGAACTCCTATAAATGATGAAGTACAACAATGTAGTAAGCAGCCTGTCAATGCCCACTTAAGCTCCAGAAGTTGCCTAGCCAAAGCCAAAACCAAAATCAATCATCTTCGGTGGATGATGATTTTGATAGTGAACTCGCGCAATGGACGAACCCCCAACAGAGTATTGAGCCATATATATTATTATTGATAGGAGTTGGTGGATCAAATGCTAACCCACTAACTAATGCTGATTTCAACTTTTCATAAATACTAAGAGGTATGACTTTTTYATTATTTCTCATTTTAGACATGCAGATCTATAAACATCTGACAATGATTAACTTATATGCAGGGGCATCATCTTCTAGTTCAATTGGCATGTTTGGACAGTTACCCCCAGCACTTTATCAATCTTGCATGAGCAGTAACACTATGTCGCCTTCTATGGTCGTTTCAACTACCTCAGCTCAATCACCCTTTATTCCTCTTGACCAGAGTCTACATCATGTAATAGTAGTTCAGGAATTGGCACACAATGAGGGCCCGCTGATGGAAGAATTAGATGAAATTTTGGATGACAGACAAAAATTTTTGGATGATGTGAACAGATCAAAAACTCAGGATGAACTAACATTTGACGTTGGTACAGTGGGGGAGATGATGATGATGATGATGATAATGCAAATGACATATCATCTATAGGTCCCATGATCAATATTAGAGAGTTATCCACGATATTATATGATTTTCAGTCTTATGATTCTTTTCAAAATATGAGTTTGRGTGAGTYGATTGAWGAGTATACTTTTGATTTCCATTTTAATCGATAGTCATAAAGGAATAATAAGTTAAGGATAAGTTTGATATTTGAAGATAAAAATGAGGTCATTTATGTTCTTTGTCAGTGGTCATTGAGGTGAGCCTAGAAGTATAATGTTATAAAGAGCAAACCTAACATGTACACCACATAATGCAGKAATTCGAGTGATCCAAATCCTTATTATTGGTACATTGGAGTAATTTTGTAAATTACTCACACACAGTGGCCGATTACGCAATACAACGGGGAACACACATGTCTACCTCGAGTTGTAAGTAACAATCATTTCAATCTATGAAGTTAACACATTACTAGACACATTACACAACTTATAAGAGAAGATTTGAAAATACCTGTCAAATCTTTGATCGCGGAAGTAAAAGAGTTGTTTGAGTTGTAGTTGCTCATATCCGAAGATGTAGAATGCATAGAGGTTTGACATTAAGATGGTTTATGGTGATTGGAAAACATCTTTAGATTCTCTCGAGATATTCGCAAGCATTAAAGKATACAAATTCAGGGGTCATTATTGGGTGGAGATATTATTCGAAAAGTACTTATGATATGCAGATATTTAAGTGTTATGCTATAAGCGAGATTGTCGTTAAAAAGAGTAATTAAAATGACTTTAAGAAAAACTTCATTTTYTAACTTTTCCTGTTGAGGTTTACTAAGCATCTTGACAGCTTGTATTTACAGTAGTTGAGCTTTATCTAATACCTTGACAATTATTTTTTAATTCAAAAAGAATTTTTAAATTGAGAAAAATAATCCTAACATACCTTTAATCTTATTGGAGTATGTTCATCATTTAGTTAGACAAATATTTAGTAATCATTAATAAAAAAAATCATAATTAAGTGTATTATATAGTAAGACTTTAAGTCATATCACATTACATCATTCAATTCTAACATTAAAAAAATAATTTTTCTAAATAAAGAAAATGAATCATCGTTCCGGTATTCCCTTCCCTTTGCAAAACAATGGACAGGAAATGAAGATTACCATATCATCTTGGATGAAAAGTCATTTCTATCCCCGTTTAGAAACGTGTCATCATTTCATAAATTACATCTGTTGGACACAGTCAAGGTCAGCTATGGAAAGAAATTACATGTTTCTCAATATTTTTACTTTTGTGACTGTTTTATTTTATTTTTTTCATTTTAAAATTTCTTGAACCCATGAAAATTACTGTTTTTGTTGGATATGAATATTATTTCCTCCGGTTGAAATATAAATATTAAAATAAAATATAAATTAATTCGATAATTATTATTTAAATGATATTTTTATTTTTTATAAGAAAAATGAGAATTAGTTGATGGAAAATGGGATAAGAGATTGAAATACACATATTAAGACATAAGAAAAATTAGTAAGAAAATTACTATTTAAATGAAATTTTTATTCTTATTATAAAAAAATAAGAATTAATTGAGGAAAAACGAGATAAGAGGAAAGACATCATTGTAGATTAAATGATGATGTTTTGAAAACTAAACGAGGGTACATATATAAAGAATTAATTAATTTATATAAAATACGATGCGCTTTTARTAATAAAAAAGAAAATAAAATCTTAATATAATGCACCGTAAAGAATGAAGAGTATTAGCTTTTCAATTGTTACCCCGTGTCTGTCCCCCTCTCTCTTACACACACTATAAAAGCATTTGGATTGGGAAAGGGGGGCAGGGGAGGGAGAAGATCAAAACATCTTGTTTGGATGCATGATCCCCTGGACAGTRTGGAAATCTAAAATATGGAGGTTASGACATTCAAATTTTATAGACTTTATAAATAAATAGAAAAAAGTTAATCCATCAGAGAAATAAGCAGATCTGCAAAAAGGAAAATTGATTGATCACAGTTCAGAGCTGTTGCACCAGTACATTGCCTTTACTACCAGAAAGATCAGAATGCCGAAGAAGATATATGGTGCCAAACCAAGAATCACATGGTGAGACTCCATAATGCTTCCAATACTGGGATTCAATTTTTGATAAATTTTGTCCATGTTGCAGAAAATAAAATAGCTGTTATCTATATAGAAACCTGTCTCCTTCAGCTTCGTTTTCATTTCGTTTCTAGTCTGGGATTCACCGTACAACTCTGTTAATAAGAGCAGACTYCCACACTTGTCTATCTTGAATGCTGTATTTGATATTTTATCTTTGAGATAGCTCGAAACATTTGTTTCCTTGAAGAAATCTTGATTTGGATTATCATGAATTAATGCCAAACAYATGTTGAGCAAACTCCATGATTCGTTCACTTCAACTTCACATTTTCTCAAAGATTGGACAGTCCATGCCCATCTAGCCTTTAACATCAGTCTTTCGAGAAATGGATTCAGATTCTTGAGCTCATTCATGGCTACCTGCAGTGATAACACAAGGATCTTTGAAGGATTAGTCTTGGATGAGGAATTGGAGCTGTTTCTCTRTAGTGATGATACGGAGTCAAAGCATAAACTTTGCTTGTGTGTCGTAGAACAGGCCACTKGGATAGCAGTGGACGGATTCTGAAGGTGTGATTTCCAGATCAAAAATGCTGAAATAGTTGCACCAACTATGATGATGAAGTAGATGATGAATCTAAGCTTACTGTTAGGCCTTGGGGGTTGATCATCTCCAAGTCCAAGGTGGTCTAGTTTGATGTTTGAGAGTATATCCAYGTGTGATTTCTTGATTTTTGGAGGGTTTAATGGAGGATATTGGAAACAGAGGGAGAACAGGAATTGTATAGAAGCATGATCAGTGCTTGGAAATAATAGCAATTGCAATGATGAAGAGGTCAGTTTGTCTTGGTCATGATTTATGAAATTGTCAAGCACATAGAAGACAAGTATCAAGTAATTTCTATTAAAAAAAACCACAGATTGGTTTGAACAGAAGAATAAAACTGTATTTACCTTTTATTATTGATAGAAGAAGTTTTGGCAGACAGCAAGGCCAGAAATAGGACCTTTTTCTAATTGACTAGAAACTCTTTCCTCAATAATATAGCAGCCTTGAAAAATGGTTGCTTTCGTGGAAGGGCTCTTTGTCAAATTATTTAGTGTTCTCATGTACTCTGTAAATAAAGGAAGGTAAATTTTTCAAGTTAACTAAGTTGAAAAGACAAATTCTGTGAGAAGTTCTCTAGAAAACCACGTCTAAGGATGAGGTATATTGAAATGCTTTGTAGTCTCCAAGCTTCGAAAACTCTATATGCAGAACGGGTTAGGAATTAGAAGATTATTGCAGCTTTTAGAGGTCAAGATTAATCATACAGTCGTCCACAAGACAACTATATGAGTTTAGAATTGCGTTTTGGTATGCAGTTCAACTCGGTTTCTTGCTTGTTGATGACTACGCGCAGTGACAGCGAAAATCTTAGAAGGGTTCACGGTGGATGAGTAATTGGAGTTATTTCTTTGGAGTTATGTTTGTTGAGATGAAGCACAAATTATGAAGGGAAGTCACAAAACAGGCGATTTTGCAGCGGTTGATGAGTTTTGAAGGTATGATTTCCGGATTTTGGAAGCTGAATTGTTGCACCAACTATAATGATGACTTTCAGCTTAGTTTTAGGCCTCAAGGTTGATCATCTTTGAGGTTWGAGACATGTTCGTTGGCTGCTTTCTTGATGTCTTGAGGTGATCTTGACAGAGAGAGACTAGACTATGAACAGTTAGCAAAATAGACATTTAGATTGTCAAAAGCAAGAAAAATCTAACAAAAATCCCGATGATAGAGAGGTGATTACAAGGATGAATCAATGAATGTCCTTGCTAGTTTTCCTGTCTTGATCTTTTTTGCTAATAAAGGATTGATCTTCGAGGGAGACTAGTCATTTTGGTCTTTGATGCAAACCTYGTAACTGAATAGTTGACTGAATCTTTGGAGTTTCTTTTCAGTCATGAGGTTAAAAGACATATTTATGATGTCTCTTAAAAGACATATATACATACAATTGTTACAAGTAACTTATAAAGCTTGACTTGATCGTTTGTTACAAAGAAATTATATATTAGCCTCCTCACAACGATGATGGCCATTCTTTTTTGCTTCAYTAACTCCATTTGTCATCAAATCATAAAGTGGACATCTCAGATACCTTCGGCTACTCTCCAAGACTCTCAAGTCCAGTGTGATGCTTAAAAGCTTCTTCTTGCCAAACTTCAACTGCTGTCTTTCTAAATTGTATTGAAACTGACAAATGTTATTTCAAATAGATATGAAGCTGAGGATTATGCCTCAGAATTTGTTGGTGGAATTGTCTACTGAAGACAAAGTATTTCAGGGTTTGGTTCTCTTGTGAGCAGAATCCAGAGGTAGTAACTACATCATTTTCATCTTTTAAAACCTCTATGAATGGATAAATATCACTTAATTTCCACGAGATAGACCAAAATTTTCATTAATTTTTCATTTTCTCACTGATTAGTGATGATAATCTCGGTCCAAACGAAAATGAAAAATAATGATCTTCAAAAAAATGCATGTTTTTAAACAAAAGGAAGAGGCATCCTCATATTAGCCCAAGCTTTAATAACACAGAACAAAGGATGAGATACTATGAAAAAGTCTGAGGAATTTAGATTCTGGCCGATAGATTGTCATTTTAATTAACATAAATCTCGCCTCCATAAAAAAACATAAAATCGTATTCTGCATTAAAAGTTTGTCACATATAGGAATTCTTTTTGAAGCATCGAATTTACCCTTGTTCAACCAAATCATATCAATCGTTTAGTTGGATCTTCATTTTCTATGCTAATCGTTAATTGATCTAATTTGCTCTGATAACGTATTGTCTAATATATTTCCATTCTACCATTTTCTTGATATAGCAATTAGAGGAGGAAAACATGTATATATCTTAAACTCTTAAAATTGAGGAAAATATATATTAAAGGGCTTAAGTGTATGTATATATATATATATATATACATACACGTGATACTTTGATTGATGGATCACAGAAAGTGTGCAGAAACATAAAGTAAAAGATCTTCAACTTTAACTTTAACTACTTAAAAGATCAAAATTTAAGAAAATAAAATTTTATAATATTCACTTATCTTGTTCGAATTGTTCAAATTAAAGAGTAATACTCTTAGGCCAATATTTATCATATCATTCGAATATTATGAACTCAACATAATTTTTTTCCTTACAATTCTAGATGCCCTCTAGAAATGAATGGAAGAAGAATTGAAACTCTACCACCACAAGTACATTTTCAATGACCCATTGAAGATGACGAGCCTTTGCTGTAATGCTGGGAGCGTCGGAAGCAATCTTGGAGCTGGTGAACAAGAATGATCATGAGGAGTACCAGTTTCATTTCAAAGCTTTAGTACCAGGGTACAACTTAAGCCAATGGTCCAGATTCTCCTGAGGTCAATTCTTAAACAAGCACGAAAGGGTTCCCCTAAAGCTCCCCTCTGTCAGCCTCCATTTCAAGCTTTGTCTACCTTTTAGCCGTGATAACGATGTTATGATTCCTACTCCAATTGTGATCTTCGAATCACATTAGGCTTTAAAATCTTAATCTTCACAAACCCACTTACAASCTTAAGAAATCAAGAACATATGGAAGTGCCGCATTTCTTGATTGTGATTTATGAATTGATAAATGTGGAATCTAGTTATTATATGTATATGGAATCAAACAAACTTTTCCYTAACTTGACTGGCCAAGCARGCTGAGGCAGGCCTTCTTATTTGCTTTCYTTCTTGATGGATTTGCAGGGATTGGTCGCTTTCTTTTTATGGGCATACTGTAGTTGTTATGCCATTTGTTTAAGYAGAAAAATAAAGGCGAGCTCCAGTAAAGGAATAGAGTTTTACAAGCCATTCATTGCCTTCTTTAATCTCTCTTTCAATAGAAACTCCACCATTTCGTAAATTTACAGAACACTAACCATTTTTTGAATTACAAAATTCCTTACTTTTCGCACCCCCTCTCGCTCTCTCTTTCTCTGTCTCTCTCCAACCCCATAAATATGGGTAACTATATACATTTTTAAGCTATATATATCTTTCTTTGGCTATAATAGAGTTTGCGTGAGTTTTGATATTGAGGAATTGTTTCAAGAACAACATGGCAACAAATATAGGAATCATGGATAGTGCTTATTTTGTGGGGAGGAATGAAATTCTTTCATGGATCAATGCAAGGCTTCAGCTCAATCTTTCTCGAATTGAGGAGGTACGCGTTTCGATTTTTCTTCATCTCGTCATTTCGTGTGTCCGTAAGCGTGTATATGCCTGAATGATTGTTGATATGAAAGGGAAAATTCGTTGCTTCGGGGTTTTCTCATGTGAGTTGTAAAGAAGTATAGTTTTGGGTTGTTATTTTCTTGAACAAATTTCCCTCTAGCGATTCTTTAGAGTGCGCATTTAACAAAGTTGGAACTTGCTTGTGAGAAGAAATGCTTTGCTATTTTGATTTTTCAAAACAAAGACTCCATTTTGATCTTGTTCGTTTATGTTTACCTTTTCTGTGTCTTGATACTAATTTTGTTTTTGGGAAACTTCATCATGTTCTGTATGCTATTAAACGACTCTGGGCTAACAATTTTGGATAAGGCGACTAGTAATTCTTTCATTTCATCGGACTTCTTGCTGTTTTCTGATATGTCTGATAGAATTGGATGCTTGCTGAAATCAGGAAGATGAGGCTATTGTTTTCATTTTCAAGTTATAATGCATTCAGATTGTTCACAATGCGGCATTTAATTTATGGCAACCATGAATTGTCCCTCTCACGTTGTATGTGTACGGAGTGCTAGGCTTGAACAGAGTTATAAACCAGTTGGTGTGCATGCAGAAGTTAAACACATTCATTTATAAGCTATAACGTAGTCTCATCGAAGACATCTGACTTGCTAGTAAACTAGGAGTCAAATAAATAGGCAAAATTTCAGGCTAGTTAGTAGTTAATCGATATCACTATGTTATCTGCAGGAACATTGTGTCTGTCAGGGGTTTGGCTTGGATGTTGCCTGTGTACTCCTCTTCTGTCTTATTACCCTGGAATCTTCCTATAATTTGTACAGGGGCTGTCCGGTGTCAAAACTTGAAAWATTGCGTGCGGATACTATGCAGCRAATGTGTTTGTCTAAGAGAAATAGCAATTAGTTGAAATGAGAGACCCCTTCTGCAATGTGCTTTCAGAAACCATTCTAGTAARCAGCATCATACATGGTTTTTGCATTTTCCTGCTGAGCAAAAGTGTCCAGAAAAGTAAGGAAACAAACATATAATGGTTAAAGTGTGCAGTTAACAGTTGATTCGTTTTACTCAATTTTTGGGTGAGTAGTGGTGGGGTAGAACAGCTTATGGCCAACTGCAGAAGACCTGATCTTTAAGGTCCATGAATATGCTCTTGTAGTCGTAGAACCAAATGAGCTTCAGTTCAAATTTAGTATTTATACCATGCTTGGAGATGACAACAAAACATGTTGACAAATGCTTCTTAGTGAATCTCCTTTTTCTGGGAACAAGAGCTTGCAAGGTTAAAAAGATACTCTCTAAATGCTGATGCTTCTTCTGATTTAGTTGTTCTATTAAATACTTAAAAAGATTTTGTCAATAGAAAGTTCACTGACCTCCAGTTATTTAGGTTATGTAGATTGATTACAGGCATCTTCTTATGTTTGTAAACCAAGCACTACAAATTTTTCTTGTATCTTTCAATCTTTTTAGAATTTTGCCTTTTCCGTTCTATCAGGCTGCATCTGGGGCTGTTCAGTGTCAGATGATGGACATGACTTATCCAGGGGTTGTTCCTATGCACAAGGTAACCATTCCTTTTCCATTATAAGAGAAAATGTCTTTAATATTCTGTTTTTCTCTTATATATGCATCATCTAGTTCAGTTACAGCATCTCTAAGAATATTATTGGATAGGTGAATTTTGATGCRAGGACAGAATATGATATGATTCAAAATTACAAGGTGCTCCAGGAAGTTTTTAACAAACTCAAAATTGACAAGGTAACTCCTTCGTATAAGCATTTCAAATTCATTATGCAAAACTTGCATATTTCTTGCACTTGATGTTGCTATATACTTGCAGATCTTGGTATTTTATTTTGTTGTTTGTCTTTRTCAATTAGATTGATATTGATATTGCACTTTTAGTCTCCCATCTATTAAATTAAATTAAGAACAGGCAAATGTTTCTGCTTTTTTTGGGTATAATCAAATGCTTTATAATTCAATTTTATAGAAGTCAAGCAGCAATTCATTTCACACCAAATATTTAAAAGTTGCAGCTCTAGCCATGTATTTTTACGGACAACATCTGAAGGCTATCTAAACTCCAACTTTTTTTTATTTCTTTGAGCATTGGGACCGTGYATCTATAATTTTGCTTTGTGTCTTGACATGTCTGGTAATGAGCATCTGAATTTTCAAGGGAGGTTTTACTATTCTTTCCAATTTGATGGCAGCATATTGAAGTCAACAGACTTGTTAAGGGTAGGCCGTTGGACAACCTGGAGTTCCTCCAATGGCTTAAACGACATTGTGATTCTATAAACGGCGGCATCATGAATGAGTATAGCAGCCTTCTAATTTGTTTTAAACATTATAAAATCCATAAAGTTTCTTCAACTGTCTTATAAACTTTGTCCTGCATGCTTGTGAGTATACAGGAATTATAATCCTGTGGAGCGAAGAAGTAAAGCTGGAAAGGAACGAAATCTAAAGGGTCTGCAGAAGAATTCAAAGTCACTGCAAACTAATAACTCCMATAATCCAGGAACTGGGGATGTAGCCATCAACAAGATTTCTGGTTAGATTGAACTAATCTTTTATATCTTTTACGGGTCATATTTCTCAATTATTTTCTTCTTATCCGATTTCTGTTGATATAGTCCCAAAGCAAGGTCGGGCAGTTCCAGTAACGAGTCGCAGTAATTCCTCGGAGGAGGTCCAGGCACTGACTAAAGAGGTAGTGGGGTAAAATATGTCTCCATTAGATTCTCTAGAGCAGCTGTTGGCTAGGCGCCTAGCTAAATGAGTGAATATTGTATCTTTCTCTTTTCCAGGCATTTCTAATTAAATAGAGGCACGAAAGAAAGCAATTTGTAATGTTCCATGGCCTCCAAAATTTTGTATGTGTCTCTTTGGTGTTGTTGGAACATATCCTATTTGAGCATTCCTAAGCATTCAGAGTTTGGATTCCATGAAATTAGTTTATACGTATCATCCTGATTCAAGCTGTTAATTTCCCCTCRTTCTAAAGATGCTCCCATCCTCAAAGCCCCAAACAAATCAAAAAATATATTGGGTTCTTTACTTCCTCTGTTGTAATGTTTTCCATTTTTCGAACTTGCAGAATACAGATCTCAAGCTCTCTGTTGACCTTTTGGAGAAAGAAAGAGATTTCTATTTTGGAAAGTTAAGAGACATTGAGATGCTCTGTCAGACACCTGAATTGGAAACTCTCCCAGTAAGATCCGTTTGAAAATTGTCCAGTTTTCCGTTGTTAGGTTTGTTAGTCAGTTGAATTATATGCATGTGATATGAAAACATACAGTGATGGTTATCATTTTTGTCCCCCTTAAATCTCTTGCAGATTGCTCTTGCAATTAAGAAGATCTTGTATGCAGCAGATGAAAAAGAATCTGCACTTGCAGAAGCCCAAGAAATTGCATGCCAAGCCGGAAATGCTGATGAAGCTGGATTGGATGATGACCATGAGATAGCAAACTAAACGCTTTATCAGTTGCTTGCATTCAATGGTGATAAACCGATGAACATTCTTCCATSATGTTGTGTTGGTGATCCCATCTCCAGAGTTTGGGAAAACTGTGACAGAAATGATAACTTGTTAAACTTAGTAGCCTCCATGGCTTGCATGAAGAACAAAACAGTTGCTACTTGAGAGAATTCTTCAGGTGTCGTTTACTGCTCTAGTCTCACCATCCCACCAACCCCCCAACCCCCTCTTTTTTCTCTCTTTTCCTCCCGCAAGAAATATTGTGATTAGCCACCATCGTAACYATGCAGCAGCACTATTTTGTGGTTTGCGTATTTCTGTGTATACTAGATGTGTTCAAAAAATTTTTGGTTTTAAATTCAAGATTTTAGTTTGCATTCTTGCAATGAAGAAAGTTATTTTTTAGTCTGAGAAATATATAACTATTATGGTTCCTCACTCAGAGTTACAATTTTCATATTTTTTTCCTTCTATTACATTCTCCATCTTCTTGAGGAAAATCCTTGGCCTATGCATTGCATAGAAAAAAGTATATCTCTGAAGCAGATCACTGGTTCCATGTGGAAATTCATGCACGATAACCAAAATTAATCGAAAAGTAGAAAGGTTTCAGAGGTGTTCATCTGCAAACGAGTGAGAATTTTGCAGATGGAGAATCAGCAGCATTACTGCAAACATAGTCTGCTGCCACATACAAATATATCACATACAATTCACCATGATTTTTTTTACTCCACAGACATGTAATGGGAACAACACTATGGTTTGCGCCCAAGGACTCTTTACTCTTCAGTTCACACTGGAAACAGAATTCTCCTGCTACAGGAAATAAAATGATCAAGAGCTCTTCTACCAGGGGCTGCTACGGAACTAGAGAAAATTCACTATTTGCTACGATCAAACTGCTACAAATTGCTTTTGCACATCATGTAATTTCTCAATAGTCTGATTATTCTTACAGCTGCATATTTGAATACCTGCAAGGAAAGGCGATGATTAAAAAGTTAGTCGGAAACAACCATTATCTTGCATTCTTGCTCCCAGTAGAGATTGAAATCACAAGAGAAGAAAAAGGACATGCAACTTCTTTAATTCCCTGCTACTCAGGCTTGCAATGACAAAGTACGATAGAATAGACACGATGCATGTATATGCAAAGGAAGTGAGCTTATCTAGAATGGGTTCTTTAGTCAAAACTTTATGGCTGCTCAATACCGAGTAAATAATGCCAAGCAAGAGTAACTATTAAGCATTTGCTCACTCCAAGTTCAATTAAGACTCAACAGCACAACTGTTTACATCCTTGTCTAATCAAATCCTCCACGACCCTAACCAGTGAACTTGTAGAACTACAGCAAATGCAAATCCACAAATCAGAATTCAAAGTGGGGACCTAAACTGTAGGGTACTTGAATAAAACTGTAGTGAAAAGTCAAATATTTGTAGCCAGCAGACAATCAGTTCGGCGATGAAGGAGATTAACATGAAAGATGCTGCGTCTCAAGGTACAGTTGAAACGGGAAAACCTCCATCATGCAGGATTAAACTATGTCTCAAATGTATCATGATGAAAATAACCTTAAAAGAATCAAAAAGAAAAGTTTCATATTTAGTAAAGGGCAAAAGAAACAAAATAATAGAAATGTCTGTAGACAACTAAGTCCACCAAACAAGGACATTGTGAAATCACGGATGTTCCTTCGTTTCTTCARTTTCTTTGGTGAAGGGCAATGAGAACAAAATGAAAACCACACAAAAACAGATTCTGCATCTTGGATCACTGCTTTATGGTGTAGGAAGCAGGTTTCAATCAAAACAGATTCTTCAACTATATGACGGTTCAAATTTGGGCATGTGGCTAATAATAATGACTAGAGTCCAGTCCCTTATCAAGAAAACAAAATTCAGTACCATAATTAAGGGAAGAAAAGAAAGAGCATTAACACCAAGAACTGTCAAATTTTGTCTATGAACTGCTATGGATCATCCTTTGACAAAATTATCTCTTGCATGATAACAATGAAAATCTTAAATACTGATCATGTGAAATCTGTTACTGCCAATACCATCTTACTGTCACCATGCATGATAAAAATGACATGGGCATAATGCTTCCTTGACTTCGAAGAGCCTCACGCCTCAGAACGGAAGCTAATAGAGAACTCTTTTTAACAGAGATGCTTTTTTAAAAACAAGAAACTAAGGTAAAGCAAAAGAAATAAACAATTAAAAGAATCATCAATAGATTTCATGACATTTGCGGAATGATTAACTGAAGGAATTGGAAGTAGCACTTTATTCTGTAAGAGTGGAAAACCATCCAATCTACCAATGTCTAGGAATATTAACGAATTAAACGCACTTCCTTGTTAAGTAACTCTGACACCAAACAGACACCAGCTGCTTCCAAGAGTTTATGTTACCTGAAGCAAATTCATCTAGAAGGCAACTACTCACTGACTGGGAGTAAATTTATACACTTTGCTCATCTTGAAAGTCTGCTTCATTTTCAGAGTATCCCACAGTATGATGTGACTAATGATAACACTGAATGGCCATAGCAATTCAACTGGAATCATGTAGAAGTGATGCTCAGAGAACTGGAGGAATTGCCAGCAAACTGATCTGATGTTCTGCAGAAGGAAGGCGCCGAAGATACTTTGGCAGCCATGTCCTTCAACTGCCAGAAAGTTAATAATAAGTACCTGATAATAGTTAAAATTCATCAAAGAAAATAAAAATCTAAYCATTCACAGGAAGGAATRCACAAAATACTTAAAAAAGTAAATAGACCCTTCCAAATCTTCATAACCCCACAGCTGACAATTTGTTATCGTAAACCTACTTTGCGCAAAATAGCCCTCCACAACAGTGGCAATTACCTAAGTTTTCCCATGGCTAGATCTACTTTATCAATTTCCTTTAAACAAGATAAAACATATAAATGCCAAGAGCATAACAACAAACCACATAATGCCAAGAGAATAACAACAAACTAAGTACTGCCTTAGAAGAAAACAGAGGAGAGCCTTATCCACCTCGAATAAATCATGATACTGGTAACCGATTTCCTCGAATAAGATGGTTTAGGAGTTCTGTACTTAGAGTAATAATTCCATCTATATGGAACCATAAATAATGAAGCAATGCACGAGATCTTGTAGCACTYACCAATGAGGCCCTATCGAGTAGTATTACACAGAAGAAATCAATTATAGACACTAATACAATTAGATCCGCTCTTCATAGACAAACTTGGGATTTGCGATCCCAGGTAAGATCDGTTCAGGATCATGGGATCCTTTTCTATCAGATAGGAAGGGCTTTAGCACAAAATGTACTTCTAAGYAATTGCCCCATAGATCCTATATCTATCTATATGAAGAAGAAATCGTGTAACGAAGGGGATTCTTATTTGTACAAATGGTACTTGGAACGAGCATGAAGAAATTAACGATACTTCTTTATCTTTTGAGTTGTTCTGCCGGATCGATCGCTCTAGCTTCAGAAAGTGATTATCTACTTTCTTTTATATGGCGGTACTGCATTAACAATATTGTCCTTTTTGTTTTGTGGTTATTCCAAGATGGATTTTGTTAATGAGCAAGAGAAGATGAATCCTATCTATCTTTGAACTACTGCATGTTATTCTTGAAGATAGAATTCGATTTTATTTTACTGTGACTATGGAAAGAAAGGGGTGATTATTTGACAAGATAATAGCTATTGACTCTTGTGTATCTTTGCTAGTGCTGTACTTTGAAGAAGAATAAACACATATTATTATATACCAATGCTAATTTTAAAAGAGTAGAAAATGTCTTTAAGGGAAAYTATAAAGTAAAATATCTTTCAGATATCAAAGTGCACTGTGGGTTCATCCATTCTTAATARCATACCTAGAAATATGGCTAACATTTTTTATTGTGTTTGCTTTTTCACCTTGCAACTCAAATTTAAAAAAGAATATGCATGCATATATGTTCTTGTAGGCATATTCATTCCAAATCATTGGATAAATGCAGAAAGTTTTATAAAAGGATGCATATTCAAGCAAAATATTTTAGGCATAGAAATTCCCACTGCAGAGGAGAGTGAAATATGACGAGTGAAACTGGAACTTCTCAAGGTAATGGATTGTATATGTTTTATTCTAGAAATTTATTTCAAAATTCAGATAAGATTACAGAAAATTGTGGTACGTAAAATAGATCAGACTTTCAGAAGATAACAAAGGCATGCTGAAAAACAATGTCCATACCTGCATCATGAGAGATTTTATTACTTCCTTTGCTGCATTATTTTTCTCTGCATGATCCCTGGCTAATTCCATTACCTCCTTCAGTTGGCTTGATGTTTTTTCTAGTTCTGACGCTAGGAAATTACTTCTGCTGGCAAGAATCTCCACCTACAAACATACTTCTCCCAATCATTATAACATTTGCAACACATACTTGTAGTCTTTCGACTTATAGTGCAAATTTACGTTGCATAATTTTGCTGAGACTATGCCTTCTGTATTGTTTATTACATGGCTAATCTAGTACAGAAAGACCATCACTACTTAGATGGTTCAATTTACAATGTTTCACCATATTCATAAGCATCAAAATTAACTATATGATCCATATACATGGGTGACATTAGCTATCCTTTCAATGTTTTGCTCTGTTCACCTCATAGAATGAAGAAAAAAATACAAGATGGCAGAATCCAAGCAAAGGGACACATGCTGAATAAAAGCATCCAAATTCATAAGTTTCTAGCCACCCATATCCCATGAGAAAGAATTTTTTTTTTCCTCCCATTGTAGTGTCAACTGTGTGTATCATAGTAGTGTACATTGAACAATGTTGCAAGTTTCTATTCCACATATTTCATTACTTTTAGTACATATTATTTAAAGAGGAAAATCAAACTTAGCACATGTATGATTCTTCAAAGACAATCAAGATAACATAAAAATGAAATTTGTGCAACCAATGTTGCTGTAATGATCATTTACCTGTTCTCTTAATAATGATATTTCCTTTGTGGAGTCATCCCTCGTCTGCTTTGAATCATCAACAACTTGGGGAAGTGCAAGAGAATCAAAAGAGGATGTATGCGACATRTAATGAGATGGGCTTGATCCTTTACAAAGAGGAGATACAGCTTGAGAATGCATTGTTGAACCAGGACGAGAAAAAGATGCATTTTCAGAGTAATCAAACATAGATCTAGATGGACTCGATGTATATGACCTATCATATTGACAACTTCCACTGCGTAAGGGAGAGACACAACTACTTCTTGAGTTTGACTTCTGATTCTTCTTGAAATGCCAAACCTCAGATCTTTTGAACGAATCAAAAGAGGAGAGTCTGGAAAGGAGGCCACGTGGTTTGGAATCTAAGGACACTTTTTCCTTTACCTCATCAGAATTTCTACTCTTGTATTCAATCGACGCTCTGGGAGGTAAACTATTCAATGCAGTATCTGAGCCCCTATTCAGTTTGTTAAAACAATCTTCACATATACGATAAAGTTTGTTTAGTTTTGGAGCCAAAGAAGCTTTGATAGATTTCTTACTGCTGCATGCTTTGCAGAAAACAAGCCCACAGTTGTAGCAGTTATGACGTTTCCTTTTGAAACTGAAAGGACGAGAGCAACCTGAACATATTGAATAGTCAGCAAGAGATACACGTTTATGAAGACAAATAGCAGCAGTGAAGTTGTTCCCACAAACAATTTCTTTTACTTGTTTGTTCCTCAGAGCTTCAACAAGTGTGGGAGTATCACGATCATTTTTGTCTCCATGCCCTAGTTGACCACTTTTCCCCTTTCCCCACGTGTAAACCTCAGACTTTGAAGTTAGGGCCGCAACATGAAAAGACCCACAAGCTATCTCTTCAATAAAATTGTTTCCAACTTTTCCCTGAACACAAGCGGGCAACCTCCCCGTATTTCCAGGGTTTCCAAGTTGTCCATAATCAGCTCTTCCCATAGTGTATACTTGACCTAAGGTCGTTACAGCAACTGTGATGCTGTGTCCACAGGCCACTTTACAGAAGTCTATGTTACCCAATGAAKTAATGCAGCATGGAGTGAATCTGGAAGCTTTATCCCCATGTCCAAGCTGCCCTTCATCCCCATTCCCCCATGTGAACAGCCTTCCTTTTGATGAGGTATCAGAATTCACAGAGTCAGGACAAACATCTACTACAGCAGCAGTATGCCAAAATCCACAAGAAACCCTAATTGTTTGAAGTCCTTTCAGACTTTCAACTTCCCTTGGACTGCTTGTACTACTAAGATCTCCATGACCTAGAGCACCAAAGGATCCATCTCCAAATGTAAATAATTGACCTAGTGATGTGATTGCTGCTGAATGCCAAGGGCCACAAGAGATGGATGAAATACGCAAATCCTCTATCTGACGAGTTAATCTTTTGGGAGTCCAGTGGCTAATTTCATTTCCGTGACCAAGAAGGCCAAAGTTATGTGTTCCATCACCCCATGAATAGAGATCTCCAGAACCTGTAATAGCACAAGTATGATATTCCCCACATGCCACCAAYTCAATATTTAATCCAGTAAAACTATCAATGAGTTTCGGGTTAAAAATGTCGGCTTCAACACCATGACCAAGTTTACCACTGGAACCATCTCCCCAACTGAAAACCTCTCCCTGTTTTGTCACTAAAACAGCATGTCTGCTCCCACAAGCAACACTATGAATGTCAAGTACCGGAGTTGATTCCAGAGCCTTTGGCAAAAATGCATCTGCATTAGCACCACATACTTCTCCAGTTCTCTGCATACCACCACCCAGCAGGCCATCACCAGTTCCCTCACCCCAAATGAAAAGGTCAAATAAGGTATCCAAATCTTCAAGAAAAGATCCTTGACTTGATGAACTTACAGCACTAGAGGAACTAATTCGTGAAGTATCTAAGGAGCTGCACCCACTTAGATCATCTATATTTCTGAAGGACCTTGAGCTTGGGATATTTGAGCCAAAATCTCTTTGAGGAGAACAGACTGCTGCATTATACAGTATGTCAGAAAATGCTCTTCCCAGTCTTTTCTGTGGGGGGCTTGGGATGATATGGCTGTGGCTTGAATCCTGCTTGGGCAGTATATGGTTAACTAAATGAAGCAGAAATATATTCTAGATGGCCATCAATAAGTAGAGTAAGAAACCTCAAAAACTGCATCGCTGCTGCTGCTTGACACTGTGGACTGAGATTTTCGTTGAATGAGAGAAAATTCTGATGATGTATCATCACCTTTTATGTCATTTTTCCACTTTTGACAGTTAGCCTTTGAGATCAATGCACGAAGGGCAGTAAACCATATTTCTGCCTCATCCTTATCTTTGCATATCTGTCGAGATTGTTCACATAAGTGAAATGCAAAAGGTACATAGTAGAGTATCAACAYACCTTTTGAATTAATGTCCTCAGGATTAGGGATATATAACAAGTAACAATTGTATGTATTTACATAGGAATATTTGCAGAAGTGAGATTCCGCTGTCAAAATTTCATAGAGAATAATGACTATAACTTATTGATGACCTAGTATATTTACATAAGGGCTAAGGCTGATAGTATAAATGTTGCTGACTTTAATGCAACTACATGTTCCACTTTTTCCACCAGAATACTCAAGATTTAGCTGTAGGAGAAACGAACTAGCAAGTTATTCAAAATCTGTATTTTTTATAAAGTTGCATTCCTTCTATAAAGTTCCAAGCACTATCTCGCCACAATCATGTTCCAACTGAACCAAMAAACCAACAAACCAACATAGTTCAGAACTAATGGAGGATAAAATCAATGGATTAAGCCAAATATCCCTCATAAAAAGCCAAGAAAGAGACAAGGAAATACTGTGTTTGTTTTCCTGAGGAATATTCACAGTACTGTAGTGCGCAGACTCCCAAACTTATTCTTTTCCTTATTCATTTTTTTCATGTCAGATAGCTCTGTTCTATTGCAGAATTGCAATTCTTATGCTCTAATGATATTACAGACTTGTTTTGGGCCGTTTTGCCTATTCCAATACAACTCATCCTCACCTTGTTAGATGTCTTATGTATATGCAACATCTTGGTCTAGAAATGCTTGCTTACTTCGACCAGATATATGTAAGCACTGCAGCTCACAAAATTTTGCAACTTGTCTAAGGACAAGGTTCACTCTCTTACCTCCAACTAATCGCTGGGATTAATATCTCATATTATTAATTTCTGTGAATCAGCCAAATTTCCTTTTCTATACTATCTCTAGCTGCTAATTTTTCTTAACCTGCCAGGCCATTTTTCCCACCAACCATAGCTGCATTCTAGCCCTTGCTTATCAGTTTTGACATTTAAATGAGCAAGTGATCACTTGAAAGCCATTCCAGATTTATTCATAGGGTATATATCAGATACACATATAGGTAATAATCTTCAAATAGGAAATAAAAAGTAAAGTGCTTTGAAGAGTAAAACCCACCAAATCCAGCGAATGCTTGCCATAAGCAAGAGAAAATGATTGGTATTCCTTTTCGGGTCGAGGATAACGTTGAAATACGGCCTGCGAAAATGAAATAGAGCGCTATGAACCTATTCAAGATGGTTAAGATGATACTAATCTGATACAAAATGATACAATCAAGTAAATTATATGTTTCAGCAAGAATGGACGGTAGAATAAAAGGTTAGTGTTGCCTCAACTAAAAAACTGCTYAACTGACTATTGATACTATAGTTGAAGGATTAGACAAGCATGTCAACGTATGGATGTGAACATTTATACGATGAATGGGTGGTCTAGCATTACTGATCTCAGCACTGATTCAATAAATAGAAAACTGGAAACAATTTGGGCCATGATGTACTTAACCAGTAGGTTCCCATGAAACATACGTGACGGAGATATTTGCAATCAAGTAAACTGCTATTTACCTGCTACAAAATGAGAGTATTCTTTGGGGGTTATGTGTGTGATGACAAATTTTTAACTGCAGTGACATTACTTGAGCACAGTAGTAACCTCAGGACCAATGTCAGTGGAGTTGATGGATGCAGTAGTTCCAAAGGTTAACAGGATTGTGAAGCTTGAATTGAAATACAAATACATAATGGTGAAGTCTGGTGATGATGACTCTCTATTTGGTCTTCACTAACAGATAATGACATTGAGAATTTCATTTATTGTTGGAGATGATGGGTGGCTTCCTGATAATACCATACTCTGTGAAGTTCTTATTTCAAGGCAATAACAGTTGCAAATAGTAGTAAGTGCACGACAGCTCTGTGAAGTTCTTATTTCAAGGCAATAACAGTTGCAAATAGTAGTAAGTGCACGACAGCTACATTRCTAGTGYGCCTGCTGATGCACAAATAATGCCAGTCGCATTGACAAGAATGTGACAAGAAAGGATAAAGTTKGTTTGCATCAAGTAGGAAAGAAAGAAAAGGGACAGAAGGAAGAAACTTCGTTGCTATCTAACAATTCTGACGGATACGTGCAAAAGATTGCTGCTTATGTAACATGTATTAACAAAGATAAAAAGATTTCGATAAGAACAGAGAAGTTTCTAACAAAGTATGGCTGGAAGAGAATTGAACAACATGGGAAATCCATTAACTAGTGCTATACAATATGATCATTCATCAATTTTACTTTCTATGTCATCCTCGATGGAGAAAAATGCTTCCGTCAAAGCAGACCTCAAATATTTCCCACTGAGGAATGAAATAATTAACAATCTACTAAATCTGTCTCGCAAATGTTATGATTCAGACAGTTTTAATTTCTAAAGCATCATGTTCACATAGTTTTGGTCTTGACATATCTAGCAAACTTCCTACATTATCATCATTAAGAGATTTTTTTTTTTTTTTTTTGCAATGCCATGAATGCTCTGATGAAGGCCACAGTTAAAAGGTATATCCACTATTGCCAAAGTAATGAATTATAACACTATCTTTTTCCTAGGATTATTATCTCTCTTTTAATCCAAGGCATCCCAATGGTATCCACTTGAGAACAAGACTTCAAATTTGTTTCAGAACCCCCCACTGATGAAGAAACCATCTCACCAATATGAAGTGTAAGAAAACAACACGGAACAAATTTAAGAATTCAAAAGATTTCGAAACAGTTGGAGTTACTGGAGCTTGCAAAACATAGTTATGATGAACCTTCTTTAAACATACACAAGCAAATATCTAAAGTAAAAGAAAATTATCAGAGTTGAAAGTTGATCAAACTCATCAAAACAAAATTAATGTCCAATTTCCATTTTCCATCTTTCTTCTGCTTTTTACTGCCTGCTCTTCAGTTGGTTAAGAAATTACACAAATGTGGGGATCGACTTAAAATGTATATAAGAGTACACATTAAGTAACTTACAGTGCGCTGTCCAGGTATGATTCTTGAAACATGAATTAGCTGAAGCTGCTTCTCCTCTTTTCCGACATACCACACCAGTGTCGTCTCATCCTAAGGAACAACCAAGGAATTATAGTTCAATTTGATGTGAAAGGCCGAGATAAATTAATGTAACCTTTTTAACAATTATTTTCTTTTTAAGAATGAGAAGCACTGATCGAAAATCTAATGGCGTGACAGATGGTTCTACAACTACCAAGCTCTTCTTTGGCTAGGAATAAAGTAACTACTCAATAGAGTAAATGTATCTAGTTGCCAAAACCTACGCCAATCTGAAAAAACCCCTGATGATTAAAACTTTGAATCAGCTCAATCAACTAATTTGCATGCACATAGAAGGATTCAAGAGACAATCATAAAGTATTCTAAAGTGTATTATAGGTTTTAATAAGTAGATATGAACTGCAAGTCTGATCTCACTCAACACATGTGTATGGTCCAGTTATATCTCACTTTAGATATTGGTGCAATGGGGGCTTACATTAGAGAGCCGAAAAGGGCAAAACTTGGGCTTCCCTCTGCGTCTATACTTAAGTAGATATGAACCTCTCTTTAAGGCTKTGATGGCCTGCGTTGGCACAAAAAATTGAACCAGAAGAGGTGACTATGTGATACATCTTTAGATGGCCATCTAGAAAAGACATAGTATTAAAAACATTTAGCCAGGAAAATGGTTAGTAAACAGAATAAGAATCTTTGACATTTAGAGAGTAAAAGTTGTGATACTGCTTGAACAAATGCAAACCAGGAATTCCCAAAAAGCATTAAAAATAAGAACATCAAGTGTGCTGAACTTCAATGTTAAAGAAGAGAGTAGTTGTTTAAATGCTGCAGTTCTCTTACTGATTGGCCTAAGTCTATAAAGCTATTCAATAAGTTTCAATACATATAAACGACATATGGTAACTAATATCAGGCTGATGCTTTTTTCCTAGATAAATATCAAATCATCCACAGGCAGATAGGTGTACATTAGATGCCATCTTATTTAACTCTTTTTTCAATTTTATAATTTTCATTTAAATCAGAAGTTTCTACCAAAGAGAATCTTAACCATCAGCTGCAATCGATTCTTGTGGATTACATAAAAGTCTTCAAAGGAGATCTGAATTGCTGCTTTCAAATTGGAAACACCTCTATTAGCAGCAAACAGAAGTTTCTTTTATTTAATCATAGCTAAAAGATTAAATTATCAGATCAGAAGAAAGATAACGCACAACAGGAAATGACTTCTTATGGCAACATAGTCGCTGGAAAAGATATAATAAGAAAAGAAGGAAATTATTTGAAGATGCATTACCTGCTCAACATTCCTCTCACCAAGACTGTTTCTGTGTGGATTAGACATTCAAGCTGATATGTCAAGAAGAAATCTTTGAGCGGGATGACATCCATCTAGAGACGGCCTAACCCTAGAAGACAAAAGACATAAGCTGAAAATTTCATAGAAATTTCCAAAATGCTTCATATTATGCAATAAAAGTTTCAACTTACTCCACTGCTGTTATATTATTCTCTTACTGTATGTTAATTGATAAAAAAAAAGGCAAAGAAGAAAACATTAACATGTAAAAAAAGAAAATGATAAGAAATTACTTTGTTTGGTTTATTAAATTCACAAATTTATTCTCTGCCTTCTATATACTGGCATAGATACTGCTCTGACATAAAATACCTTGATGTCATAAGCAAGACTTACATCTCAGAATTATTTATTTTCCAAAATTAAGAATAAGAAGTTTCTAAAAAGAATATTTAAATATCTACGTAAACAWGCAGAAAGTGAAACCAAGGCACATCAACCTACACTGGCATTTGCATTTCCAATTACTGGTCAAGAGGATCACATTTCCTCCAATCCAATTCAAATAAGTATAGAATACAAAACTATGATCCTCAGCATATATGTAGCGGCACAGATGTGTACATTAAAGAATTAATTCAACCGGAACTTCAAGTTTTAAAATAAATTTACCATAATTCGCAAATTAAAAAAACAATGAAAAAAGAATACGTAAATCACTAGTAATTATTACTTTTCTCCAAATAGTAAAGAGGCTCAAAAACACGCAGAAGCACAAGGMCAAGAGCAAACACTAACAAAATGTCATTGATTTGATCACTTTATTTTCATTTTCGGAAAACTTACTTAGCGACAAAGCCTAGAAGAAGCTAGTCTCGGCATTCCAACAATACGTTTTCACAATCATTGAAACAGCGCCAGAAATCAGTAATATGTATCCATAGTTATGGAATTTACATGTATAAATATTTATGAATACAGAAATGTCTACGAATGAAACTGAAGAAGACGAAAACGCCGAATGTACATACCTAATATCCATTAGAACGCGTTTGCTTCGCGACTCCTTCGAGAATCTGTGCTAAATTCCAGCTCCAAAATTGAATCAAAGTGAAGGAATAATTGATCAAATATCGGATATTTATCTTTTGATTTTGCGGCAACGTGACGTGGGAGGTGATTTCAACTCGGTCTTTGAGGACTCAACGTGTTCTCCTCTCTTTCTTCAGTGGATCATATCAAACTTTATGCGTATTATATATATATAGTTCTATATTTTCCCTCGCGCGGACCGCTGTTTTCAGGTTTTTTTTCTTTTTTTGATTTGTTTTGGTTTTGCGAAATTTTGCAATAGTGACACGTAAGAACTGAATCCTGACTGTAGTGATTGTTGAGAAGGATGTTTTTGCCATTTTCCGTGCGAAGATTATGTGGCTTCCCGCCAGTTTCTTGCTGATAGTTAGTCATCCGTGGACTCGTCCTATTAGCCTCGCTTTTCTCTTTCTTTTACTTTTCGTGTTTCCTTTCTAAATAAAAGGACACAATGAGCAGTATATTAATCATAAAATAGTTTAAATAAAATAAGGCAAAATTTTCTGAAAACTGAAAGGAGCATTTGGAAGGTGCATTGAGACAGGCTAATAGAAATGGTATGTCATTTCAATTGATAGTGTTTAATTGCTAAATTATTATCTTAAATTCAATCATTGCCATTTATTTTTTAATTATGATCATCCAAAACTTTGCAATCAACTTTTCTTACTTTTTACCAAAACTATCCTTATTTTTTTCTTTTTTCTTATTTCTCCTTTTGAAAATAAATTAATTTATGGAAATGTTCTGTAAGGAAAATTTTGAAAAATTACTTGACCAATAGAAAATTATATTGCACAAATTGCTCAATTGATTGCCGATTACCTGATTTAATTGAAAATAAATTAGTATCTTAATTATTTAATTAAGGATCATCAATTGTCTGCCAACTTGAAAAGAAAWTAGAAAAAGAATATGTAGCTTGATTTCAGGGAWATTTGCTAAATTAATCCTTCAACTATTCTCATTCCAAAATYGATAGAGATAAAATTAAAATTCTAACTGACCCTTAATTTCCTGTTACTAGCATTGTATTGAATCAAACAACATTAATCAAAACGATACCTATTTAGATTTTGAATAAAAAAGTAATAATACAAATAATTCCTATTATGATTAACTACTTAATTAAACCCATTGTAATTTTTATTAATAAATTCGAACCAAAGATCGAGACCATCAAAATAAATCTCAAGTTAAAAATTTAAATATGTGAAATTATTATAAACTCAACTCATATTCCTCGTAAGAGAAGAATGTTATATCCATATTTAAGGCGATTCTCAAAATTTCAGTCTTTTTATTGCATTTTTGTTATAAAAAAAGAAAAGGTCCATTGCAAGTAAAGTTACTGCTGTACAATCTTTTGAAATAACCCGACGTGCCCCCAAAACAAAAAAAAAAAGGTGCAGAAACAGAAATTAGCCAATTAGTACTAATTTCATCTTTATAGGCAAAGAGATTCAGGATATCATATAGGGCATTTGGTCTGGTGGCATGATTCTCGCTTAGGGTGTGAGAGGTCCCGAGTTCAATTTCCGGAATGCCCCAACCCATTCTCTCTTTTTGTTACATATACTTTTGCTCCTGGAACTATGATGTTCTCTTATGAGAAGCTGACATCATGCTGTCAGTAAATAGTAACATGACATCCATGCAAATTAGCAGCTGTAGACACACTACTTTCTAAGACAACAGATGCAAACACAAAAAACAGGTTACAGGTTATGTCATTGAAATGATTAGCAGCTGCTAAACAAAATGTCTGTGTTTCTGTACTCCTTAACATGATTAAAGATAACAACACTATTTACAATAGTTCGGACATATCTTCTTTYGCCAACAAGCACATCAAGAAACGGCAACATTCCGGTCCACATGGCTCAGTCGTATCTGTAATCTTCATCATAGAAAGTRTAGTTGTCATTTCTATAATGTGTTCCTTTATCAGCCTGCAAGGAAGAAGGCTAGTCAAGAGAATGTGATCATGGCCAACTCCTACCATGTCAAACAGATGATTAGTTTACTTAGACTACTCTCTACGACTAGTGTATTGCTCTCAAAGAAGTTAGCGAGCAATGTATAACATTGAAGAATTCAGACTACAACATACCCGGTGAATCAACTTCTCAAATTCATCAGGTCCATTTTCTTGAATGTATTTCTCGGCTGCAGTGAGAATATCATCCCGCTTACTGAAGACATCCTTCTTCCGTGGAACATACCAAATGTTGATAGTTTCTCGGGCAACAAAGGTAGGTCTAACATAGTGCTCATAGACATATGCAGCTCCATTGAAGTAAGGTATGACCAACCAGCAGGTTAGAATCAACTTAGCATATGACCAGATAGGAAGCCTGGATTTTTTCAGGAATTAGAGCTTTATAAGGACAAAGTTATAATAAGAAAGCTTCAGAAAACAAGGTCAAAGAAAATTCATGATTGGTAATCAGGGCATCGAAAGCCTGAGAACTGAAGTAAATCAAGCAGGATTAAATGAACTGCCGGTTAATTCCCACCTCGAAGCTCCAAACAGAAATACATGTTATCCCAGGACAAGTTGTACTTCGTCAACTTCTTTCTACTCCTAAATCCCAAAATCAGACACAWACACATGATAATGAGTAGTTATGCTGCATGACTTATGGATTTCAATATTATTACAATCATTTTTCGAGGCCATTTCCATATTAGATCTCTTTAATGTCCTCACTTTTCACCTATACACTATGGTGCCATTTCATTTCGTGCTTCATTTATATACTGAGAAAGCAATTTTGTACCATGTCCAGACAAGAACAGTGCACAAAACACAGAAAATCAAGCTAAGTTGTCAGAATTCAAAGCATCAACAAGAGAAACTAGATCAGAGCCCATTCGAAGTGAGCTGCAAGCMAGTGCTAGAGTCGGTGTGGGAAAGCCAATTTGTCACCTCACATCAAAAGTTGTTAGTTCAGAAAGACATAGGCACCTAAGCCAATCCTGTCAATGTTGCCAGATTAGTCCAGACAATCATACATTTGCTTGAGAGTATCTATTAACTGAATTTCATACATAAATAACAAATCAAGATAAACCAACATGAAAATGAGCCAAAGGAATTATACATGGAACCTAAAAGGAGTATAGGTACAATGAATGGTTTACATGCTGGGTGCAAGATCATTAAATTAATTTGCTTAAGAGTGGGAAGTAGAAAAATGGTTGCAAAAGATGGATTCTAGGAAAGTGGCATTGTATGATCAAAAAGACAAATTTGATCCTCCCAAAGGTAAAGATAAATTAATGTTCAAGTCAACTAACAATTTGTCAGCTGATGCAGCACCCTTATCATGTATCTGCAAATCTGTGTTTGTGTAGGTTTTCCCCTTTCATTTGGATAAGTTAACTTTTCCAAGTGACCTATGTCTCAAAGAAGACAATCAAGCTTTTCAAAAAGGCGATTATTTGAAGTGACATTAAAATGCTTTATACACTGTCACACCAACTCAAACCATTTGCAACATGAAGCACACATATATCTCCAAATTTCTTATAAAAATGTGAAACTGAAACAGAAGAAGCAGGTCTTACACCCACCCTGTTCAATCACCKGATAATCTCAGGTTTTTTGGGACAAACACATGCTTAAAATCAATTATCTCATATCATGAGAAAATGAAACATAACAAATCTATGAACATCGAGAATTGGTTATTTTTTAGCAAGCAACTGAACCAACAGAATATTTCCAGATCTAAAGGAATAAAGCCCCACCCAAAAAAAAAAAGGAAAAAAAGAACCTAATGAATTATCTAAAAAGGACAAAGCAAAAGGACTCGTTTTTATCTAGTATAAGCCAAGAACAGWTTTAGCTGTTGCAGAAACATAAAAACAATTCCCAACCGTGGAAACACTTAAATTAGGAATGGCTATCGTCCAAACGTCAACAAAGTCATTCTTCTATTCATACAACGGGAGCTGTTGTTTTCCATTACATAAAGCCAATATGAATGATGATTTGGTGCCACATGATGAAGATTTAGCTTGATTTTGGAATTGAAGTAGCATATCTCACCTCGAGGCTTCCATCTCTTTCCATCTCTCTCCCTTCTCCTGCCCAGAAGAAAATATATATATATATATATATATTGTTTCGTCTTCTCTTATTTTGTTCCACTCTTCCTTCTATCCTTCATTGCCCTTCTCCTTTCCTCTACTTCCTTTAATATCCGTCAACCACTTTCTTCCTCAACTAAAAGGATAAAGATTTTACAGTACTACACCCTTGCTTACTCTCCTATTCTTGTGAGCTAGCTCTGAGTTTCAAGTTATCAGTTTCGTCAGCTTCAGATGCATTTAAAATGCTTTTTGACTGGGACAAAATTCTGTCTATGTTGCCAAGTAATCACTGCCAATGTCACTTTTCTTGGCAACATAAAAACCTTCAATACAGATGTGCACTATCCCTTTTAAATAACTCTCAAGGACACTTCCTTCTGGAAGCCCCATCCTAAACCCATTTGGGTCAGAGCAMCAACTCCAGGGTCGGAAAGAGGAGTGCTTCAAGTCTATATCACTTGAAAATTTAAATCATTATTTTACTTCATATTCACATTTGAAAGCTATAGGCTGTACTGTAAAGTCAAACATTCAAATTTGATTGATAAGTTAAAACTAGCAGCACAAAATATTAATACTTAACAGTATGTAAGTAAATACTCCTTGGAACTTCMTTCTAAGTATGTAGCTGAAGAATTCTGTGGTAGAACAACATAGCAAGAGCAATTGAAATTTATTAGTTTTACCATATGCATAGAAATGCCAAACCTAGAATCAAACAAAATAGATGTTGACAAAACTTAATGGGGAGAATGTCCAATTAATTGAATAAGTCAAGCAGGTAATAACATTCAATAGTGAAATAACAATTACCATTCTATAAGCTTGGCAAAAGTAAGCTCAAAAAGTGTGATCATGGAATACAGAATCCAATAAGTTAGCCACTGTTTATCATCTTGAGGGGACTTCGTCTCGATTGCCCTAATTGAAGCATAACTGCCAGAAGATGAACGGATATATAACTGTTAAACGTGTTGAAGATCCACATGTCTCACTGACAGGTCCAAGAACTTCAGATTTAAGAACAGTAAACCACAAAATGCAAAGCTGAAATTTTTTCCTTTTTTTAACTTTCACCAGAAAAAAGAAAGAAAAAAAATAGAAGTACTTACAGGGGATAAACCAGACTAACCACAGGCCTGCAGCATCAAATTCACGGAATAAAATCAGTGACATCCATAAACACTAGTGGGCTCATTGTATAAATATGATCCCATATATCCAATTTGATAACAGTTCCGAAAGTGAGAAAGATGTCACCTTTCGAGGAAATGATTACCAAAAAAGAGAAGAAAAATGAAGAAAGAAGAAGAACCCTCGAATTCCGAGGTACTAAATGACTTAAAATGTGAGTCTTGGAGTAGCATTTAGAGAGAATCCGTGCAAACAATTTGTGGTATAAAATGTACACATATAAAACGGAGAAAAAGAATATGAAGATAAAGAGATCAAAGATTATACCCAGCAAGAACATCAAAGTTCTTGAGCACAACCTTGAGGAAGCTTTCAACTCCAGATCCTCCCATCTCCCCCAGAGCTTTCTTGTCCTGTTAGCTGTTCGGTGGTCTAAGACTAATGCAGAAACCAGTGTCGAGGCCTGAGGGCTTCTTTCGTCAGGCACTGTCTAGAAAGGGATACGGATACGGTAATACCAACAAGAAGCAAGCTTACACACTAGGAAAAGATGTGAGTTTGGGTGTGTGAATTTGATAACGGAAAGCAGAGGGGACAAAGTGATGTCATGYGCACGAAAAGAGCTAATAATAGTACTCCATAACAAATGTGGGTAGGATAGACACTCTGGGAACTTGTGATTCAATGCTTCARGAGCACAATGGACAAAGTGACACCTTTACTTTTGCAAAATAAGAAGGGATAAGAGCGAGTTGAACCGTAAATATGACCAAAAAAATGAGTTGCTTGCTATGCAAAGTAATTGAAATGGTTTCAGGTATTTCCTTGAATTGCGTACTGTTAGATCGTCACAGAAGGATCAACCGTTCTGATAGGGGAGTACAGAGTTCCCCAAATGAGGTAAGGAGTAGAGAATCAAGATAGTTGGTAATGGGTTGGGTGTAGCAGGCCAACTAATGACCCGAAACCGGGTTGGTTGTTCCAAGAAAGTGACCCTATATTTTAGAAATTCACAGGAAGGCCACTATCTGGTAGATTCTATTCTGCTAAGGGACTTTTCTTTATGAAATGGAATCTGTTTTGGAAATGACGGAGGCAGAATGCTACCCAATTCTCACTTTTACCTTTCAAGAAGACAGCAGGAATCGCCCCCATCAGGCCATCAAGGAGTTTTAATCCGGACGATTTTACTTTAAGTTTATGTTTGACTTTAATTTAAGTTCATCGATTACTTATAACTTGAATGCTATTTTAAATTATGTAATATCTGTACTATTATCTCATATTACAAAATATCTGAAAACTTYAAATTGTTGAACACTTGGTTAGGGTGCACTTGAAGTTTGTTGAATAATGTTCGGCTATCACATCACATCACTAACTAAACTCCCAATTGCATCAAGAATTTTACAAATTTGTTAATCTCCATTTTACAGAGATTTCGCGTTCACGAGTGACAAATAAAACTTGAGTAGCAGATGAGTTGGTCCGGATTTACTATCTAGAAGTCCTTGAGTTTGGACTTCTCGATCGGCAAGAACCACATTACCAACGCCTCTGGGTAGACCATCAGAGATGTTGATGCAGCATAATGAAATAAAACAAACTAGACATAAAAGAAAATGCAATCCTAGGATCCATAAAGAAGGATGATAATTTAGAGCTTATTTATGGGATCTAATAACATCATCGCTAATTCATGCAACCATGCCAAACATGATAAGTATCTTTAGCAGATAACTATTTGTTATAAACATATTAACAGGATTACAATTTTTGGGCTTGTGCCTCAGATCACCTACTATTACTACCACTATATTTAAAACCTCAACCTAAGGATGCTTTTTAAGAAGTTGGGATGGCCATATATCACCTGGATTAGGRTACCTAGGATGCGGTTTGCTAACAGCTGATGCAGGCAGAGATGCATCCTGTGCTGTAGGGGGATCCGTAAGAATACCAGGGTCGGAACAGATTGGGATGACATAGAGGGTATTCACATTTTGTGCCTGCTGAAATGCAGGTCCCGTGACAGGATATCTGAAGCAATGATCAATGTGTTGTGCTGCTAACTCATGTTGTTGACATTCAGGTGGAGCTTCATTCAAGTCGATCTTTGAATCAGCAAGTCTCTCTTTAAACTCATTTTTCAGTTGTGCAATTTCAGCTGCCAGAGCATTATTCTCATCATGTAGTTCCTTATTCTCTGCACTTACCTGATCATAAAAGAGGTCACGGATTGAAGAACGATGCAGTAATTGAATCAAAACTTCTACTAAGACATTGGAAAGAAATTAATTTTCATATCCTATAAAGCATGCAGTGCACATCCTCTATATATTGGCTATAATCCTCAATGTTGTCCATTTTGAACACAGCATCCCAGTGTTCACTTTGAGCATGTACACACTTGGTGGACAATACGCAACTTACATATGTGGATTCAGACAACAAAGTTGCATGATCTCTTCTAAGAGACGCAATCTGACCAACCATGTCCTTTACAAATCGACTTGCTTCAGTCAGTACACAAGCTTTTCCATTTGTTTGCTCAGATACTTCTGCAAGAGAAGGTCATGGTAACATTACAACTACATATTGCACCTTAATTTTCTGTTGTCAGCATCAGAGGTAACCCCAAGAAACCAACACAATATGCAAAGAGAGCATTTAGAAGTTTAGAGCTCAAGAAATTACCGAGGGCATTAGCTAAAGCAAGAAAGAGCTCATTTAAGTGCTCGCGCTTCAATTTCTCTCTCTCAGACTTGTGAATCTTTTTTGGAACTTTCTTCTGATTCCTCTTGTTAGATTGAGACCTGCATGAAAAGTGCTTTCAGATAACTCAGCAAAACAAACGGCCAGATTGCCAGTCAAATCAATATTGTTACCAGCCAGCTTTGTACATTGCTGGTTTACRTGAAACTACTAAAGATGAAACCAAAAGGTGTTCTATGGTGGTAAGAGATTCTTATCCAAGAATATGTCATTTGACCTTAGAAATGTCTAGATAAGATCTTCATTTTGCAAACAATGGAGAGATCTATAATCTTGAGCGGGTCACAAAAATTACCAGTGTTAATTATGAATTTCAGGAAAGTTTATCCTGACCTAAGACTGCAAGAATGGAGATATTCTATGAATTCTCCACAGCAATTTTTAAGCAGGTTGAAATCAGAATCCAACATACAAGGGAGAAAACGATCCATTTGACCATGCCAAGAGCAAGAATAGGCTCCTGGCTTCGGAGCAAAAAGCTTAACTCCCCAGTTACAATGCAATTTTAGCCTTCTAATCTWACAGCAGTCAGAAAGCCACTTCCACAAAGATGGAAGATCTAAAATCACCAAGTGCGCTTTAAGCTACCTAATTTCACAAAGCAACCAAGCCTTTATGCTCAAATGTCAGCTCATCCAATACAAAGAAAGCAAGTCAGACAAAGAAAAAAATTCTAAAATAAAATGTATTTCACATCAAGGACATCTTCAGAAGAGTACAAGCAACCTAATCAGATTGAGTCTGAACTTGCCAACTATATAAGTGTAGTTCTACAGAGGATAATGGCACCAGTGATGGGTATATCTAGTGTATAAATTCACACAAGGAATAAGTGGTTTCATGCATCAAAACATTCGAAACGGCCTATTGCTTAGTGGATAAGTCTCCTAGTCAACTTTATTGATACTCCTAATGGATATGATTTAGTATTTGAGACAGTATCGGATATGCTATAAGCCATTTGATCTCTCAGGCTGTTTTACTTCCTTATCTTTTCCTTTCAATTTCCATGAACTCTTGTGGTAGATCATGTTTTTAAGAGTCTATCAGCCAACTATACTCCTGTAAAATTAACACAATGACAATGAAATTAGATAAAATTTCCATGATATAGAAGGAACATATATTCTTACACTAACCTGCTTGGTGATGTCTCAGCTGCCATGTAGACCTTGTCAAGTATTCGTGCTGGATAATTCTTTGAACTGGTACTTACTTTCTCACAATCATACAAATGATACTAGAATAGCATGTAGACATCCAAACCCCTACTGCCTAGAGAAGAAAGAAAATAAATAAAGAAAGAGAAAAGGAAGTGGAGAAATGCTAAGACCTTGTGATAAACAGATCAACGCTAGTAATTTATCTGCATTTCACAAACTTCGATTCCATAACCAGAACCAGGTTAATTTTTCCAACCACAGTCCTTTTGAGCTCAAGACATGAACGATCAGGTAAAGCTCCGAAGTACTACACCTAACATACATGGGCTATAGCGCAACCAGTGGTAGTCATAGATTACATATCCAAAATACACATACAAAGAGAGAAGAGAAAAGAAAAATCAAAATGCAGCCTTTACGAGAAGCTCCAACTGGTTCCCCGGAAAAATTGAAGACAAGTTAAATTGCAAGTGCTAGCTGCAATTTTATGTCAACTATCAAGGGAAACTATAGACCCAGTCAAAAACAAATTTTCTATTATCTTAAGCCTCTCACTCAACAATTAATTGACTACTCCCTTCCCCTCCGCCCTCCCCCCACCATCACCACAAGCAAGCAAGAAAACGAAAGACCAGAACTGTTGCTCATCCACCCAAAAGTCTGCTTGCGTTGCTACATGAACTTATACATGAGTGATGAAACAATCTATCATCTATGAACTTCGCAACACACAGAATTGGTATTTACTTCCATCTCCCTAGCCTGCATATTACAACGGAGATGTTGTTCCGTCAATCCCCATTAACATGAAAACCCCAAATTCATCATAGGAAAAGCACAAAACTTCAACCAGAAATAAACCATCAAAAACCAAGAAAACAAGTTTGACACAAAATTAAAGGAGTTTCGTACCAGAAGCAAAAGAATTATCAACCATTGAAGGGAAATTACAAGTAATTACCTCATCGACCTGGGAGGGTTTTGCTTTTGGAGGATTGAATTGTAAAATGGCTTGTTAATTARTGCCTGATTGGGGAATTGCGAAGACTGACGAGGTGGAGAAAGAGGAGGTGGGCGTGTGGCGACCACCTGCGAGTAGGAAGCATTGGATGAGGACCTCTTGTCAGCCTTCTATCATTTTGTCCTTTATAAGTAGGACCCACCACATTTGAGGCTTCGTTTTGGGTCCACGGAAACGTCAGATATGGGCTGTTGCGCAATCCAGTTTCTTTTTTTTTTTTTTTTTTCTTTTTCCTCTTTTTGCCCTTTCCTAGTGAGGAAGTGAGAATTAGGATTAGATTGCATTATGTTTGTATTTTAATTTTTAATTTTTATTGTTTCAAAACATTTCATTTTTATTTTATTTGCGTGAACGTCCTAATAATGTATTTGGTTTTTATTTTAAAAAATGAAAATTTTAAAAATAATATTTTATTTACCATTTGACGAACTATTTGACATTAAATTAAACTATAAGTATTATGAATTAATATTAATACATGTCTAAATTAAAATTAATTAAAAGATAAATATCATCTAAATAATTAGAAATTCTTTTGAACAATCATTAAAGAAAATAAACAAACACGTGTTTTGCTTTTGTAGGAGAGTAAAATTTAAAATAACATTTTTCTTGTTTTTAACTTTCAATATTCTTAAACAGTATGAAAGTAAATACAATTACACTATCTCAAAAACAAAAAAAACAGAAAATAGTCCCCAAAAAAAAAAAGGAGAGAAAATCCTAATTAATGTGGATATACTGGTATTTTTTCTTTTTAATTTTTCTATTTTAATTATATTATAAAATGTATAATACAAAACATTTCTTTTATACATATATATATATATATATACACGTAATACTTGTTGCTTTCTTATTTAATTAAATAAGTTCAATTCACCTTCGATAGTATTTCAATATAATATATAGAAGTGATTTTAGAATTATTCTTCTAAATTTAGAAGCAACTAAAATAAAGTAATTTTATGAAATTTAGAAGAAATAGCAAAATAGAAAAACACTTAACCCGTAAATCAAAATAATAAAGTAATAACCTTTATTATAAAATAAAAGCTTTTAAGTTCAATTTACATTTCTTTATATATAGAGAAAGAGAGAGAGAGCGCGCGTACGCAAGGCGTGKGGCATCCACATGAAGACGATTTATGTTTGCACGTAAAGCACAGAACAGCATGCTCCCTTGAGACAAAGTGGTTGTGGCTTCCACATGATCATGGCCCCTTATCTTACGCCAAGCGAGACTTCAACACAAGTCTAAGGACACCATAAACCSATTCAAACACCAATTGCTTTCAAAACAACACATTCTCGAATGTCTTTTGTGTCCACCAAAGTAGTCTCTTCTCTTTTTCAGTTGTTAATGGATAATTTCAATAGAACTAAAAAAAATATCTACCTCTTCGTCCAGTGTCGACTAAGTTCACACATAACCACGATTTGTTCAAATCTTACAAAGAATTAGGTTCTAAATGAAGGCAGTAGCTCAATCAATAACCAAGAAAGTTCTGGGTTTTATGCTCACTAGAAGCATATGCCCTTCCCGTTTCCCCTTATAAACTAATGTACATAAGGGATATCATCTGGAATAAGTGAAATCAGAAGTATTCAGTAAAAGCAATAKACAGGTGTAWCMACCAAACCCTGTTTGYATGATCCTTSCGTGATTCATATATRTACATGTAGCACTTACGATCTAGTGTAATAATATCTAAGCAATCTGGAACTATTATGAAGTTTTTAAATTGATTTCCAAGTATGTATAAGCCTAGAGTTATAAGAAAATGAAGAAATAGATTGGACATGGGGTTTCATTTTCAGATAAATGCTGAACCTTTCTGTATACTGAAAAGGTAAGAGTTGAAATTCGTCTTCCAGAAGCAGTCAGACTATAGTTGAAATCCTTARGGTTTTGAACAACCAAGATGGAACTCGTGAGCCTTCATTTTTCCGTTCAATGCCAGTGCCAGGACGTCATACTCCTCCACATACCAGAGCTCAGATACAGTAGCCTGCAATTTGCACCAGAAAAGTAAGTTCACTATCCATGGGGTTCTCTGACTCAAAATTAAAYTATTGCAGGGTGATACAAGAGGGGTGGTAGCATTTTACTAGAAACTCATCCAACCATAACGAGATATACATTATTCTAGTGCAAACTCATCTTAGTAGAAAAATACTTGCTGCGAGCTATGCTGACATAGAATTTGAAAAGCAAAAGGTGCAAGATATGTTCCATGATATTTTTTGCATTAGCAATTTCAATTATCCCAGCCTCCCCCCACCCCCCGACCACAAGATAGGAAAAAACAGAAAAGATAGAAAGCAGGCATCATTATTGTAAGGATATATATGTATGCATCATTTCATTCAACGAAATTCAGAATTCAGTTCTTGTGGGAGACAACACCATATTTATTATTTAGCTAACTCATGTTTTTCCAGTAGACTTTGCTATTCCACCTGTGGTGAGCGTAAAAAGGTGGTGACAACTGATAATGCTTCAAGGAGAAAAATTATGAGAAATTGAATGATAATAATACACTCAAGATTTCCAAATAAACATTAAATTTAGCATTGCCACCAATTGTATGCAGTTATGTAGCCAAATAAACAAAAGGCACCGAACTGGTGCTTGCACTGGAAATTTAAGCAATAGCCCCTCCACTCAAATAAGTAAAAATTATAATAGTACTTACTGAATTCAACATACAGACAAATGCATTGTCCATCTTCTCATGAATGCTATAATGATCAAAACCAAGGAACTTGAAATTTCATGCTAACAATAACTTTCTAAATTGAGCCATTAGGGAAAACAGTACCTGAAGTCCAAGAAGTTTGCTATTTAGTCTAGTTACTAACTCCTGGAAAAACTGGAGTCCATTGATTTTATTATCCTGTATGAAAGAAAATAAAATCATAAACAAAAGAATAATGTGACATGAAAGTCAAAGAAATAAAATATATATCATGCTTATGTTGTACCTTAAGGCCTCATCATAATCTCAAGAACGCAGTTTTAAGAATAAAATCCAATTTTATGATAGTCATACTGCATGTCTATGTCCAATCTAAGGATATGCCTCTGGCTTTCTTACTTGGAAACTGAAATGAGTACTCACTCTGAGTACCGTTTGCATTATATGCTCAACTCCAGCATATTCAACAAGCTGGATGCATGCATAGCATTTATATGTTTGTCCATGTAAAAGTGCAGAAGAAGCATTCTGGTTTCTCGCTTCTTGTACAGTAGCTTCAAGTTCCAGCCCACGATTACTAGGTAACCACATGCATTTACATGAGGGTGCAGGAGCTTGTGTGTCTTGTACAACTAAATAAACATGAGCTGCAGTGGGGTTTAAAGATGATAGTCTTATCACTGGTTGATTTTGGGTTGATAATAGTGGATAAAGATTGCGGGTTTGGCAGTTGATTTTGTATAGGATTTTCATTCTTTGATTATTAGCTTGATAAAAGCTCCATAATAAGGGATTAAACCAACATATGGCACATTGAAGAAAACCTCATGCAACAGAATAAATGGAATTTGCAGCTGACTACCTCTGGCAACTTGGTAGGGTAACCGAGAAGCCTTGCCAATGATGTGTGGAGCATAACAGCATCATACTGTAGACAGGAATTTGGTAAGAAATTGCAGTCCATCTCATGTAACACTAGCTTATCTTATGGATCTCGAAATCTGACMGGAAATTGGAGCACARATTGAACAAATCAAYTTGGCAGTAACCAAAATGACAGGAAGGRYTCTAAAACATTATGTTCAGGTCATGGAACCAATCTTGTAATAGCTATAGSAGAAAAATATTCATGTTTGGTAAGCAGCTGGTTTAGTYGGGGTTGTCAAGAGAGATACAWATACTCATTTTAAGTTCCRYTGGTATCATACTGCTATTCTTCTGATAATATTTTCTAGTTCACTAGCTCGACTGGTGCCATGAATTTAAGAMTAGRGGCACAGGCCCCCACTAAATTGCAAAGAATGTTCAGTTCTAAAAGTATAAATATGACCATTTCTTGATTTCATGTTTCCAAAATTCTCATGTTTCATTTGATTAGATAAATAATTACTAAGTCAATAACCTATTTCTTGAATATCCAATTATAATACGGACACTAAAGGGTAGTGACTTAATTGATTAGAAATTTTTAGGTCCTAAATAATGAGTATGATTCATATTTTCATTCTTTTCATGTATCAAAATTTTTATGACTTCTCCCTAAACATCTCACCATACAAGTAAGAGGTAGAGTATTTGTTAAAATTGATCTTCAAATATTTTTACAGTTTAGTATCACTTTATGTATTAAAAACTAGAAATGTATTTYGGTACCCSCACTATATGTATGGTMCTGACTCCGTCACTGTTCCCTGCCATATTACTTTATAGGTATACAAATGTAGGATCAAACAGTTACCACCCTTACAAGTTGTTTTTYTGGTGCTCGTGGAAGAGCTTCTCTCAATCTATTGCGAATAATTTCAGGATCTGTACCCGAGTTCACCTGTATACAGAAGCACTYAATCAAAACATCAAGCAAAATGAATAGCTGATATTTTCACTTTCAAACTTTAACATTTCATATCTCARCATTTGCAGGGAAAGAAAAACACTTAGATGGTTATTAGAACTTTTATCAGAGGAAAAAGGACAAAGGAATACATGTTCAATTCACATACAAATATGAACTTAAGGTAATTGTACGATTCAGGTGGTATCCAATTCTACAAGAGGCTACATGCATCCCCGTGCAATGACTGTTCAAATTGAGGTAGAATTTGAGGCCTAGTTTCAGAATGTAATACACTTCATCAAGAAACAAGAAAAGGCTATGCTCCAAAGGACADTACATCAACTCCATTGGTAACAATGGAATACTGTTATGCCTATGGTTATTGCCAGTATTACCAGTGAAATATTATTGAGGCGAATGATCTTTATAAATTCATACTCRAGGAACTGACAATTCCTTATTGTAATATGCACCAATAAAACCTCTTAGTAGTCAAGACCCCCTTCAGCTAATTATAGCAAGGCATGACAGCTTAAATGTCATAATCCTGGCATGTCCAATTGAACACAGATAAATCTCCATAGTAATGCCTTGCCATGAATATTCAATTATTCAAGCAAGACAATAGATATCAACCACTACAACCAAGACAAATGTCTAAGAAAAATGTAAATCCAACATACAATTACACAGCCAGAAACATGACAGACACCAAGACCTGAGTTGCACATACCACCAAGAAGGATGAAGGGGAGAATACAATGCATTAAGGAAGATTGCTTCAGAGTTTCAGCTTTTACAAGTGAAGCAGTAATTAAAAACTACAATAGGAGCAGTCATACGCTGCTGCCTGTTTTCAGTCTAGTTGTCCACAAGTACTTCCCAAACAATGTGCAGTGCATCTGAAGGAGGTCAAAAGGGGCATCAGGTCAGAAGCTAAAGAACAAACCTGCCAGCAACCTAGAAGCACACCGGTTGAAGTCAACACCACTCTGTCTAAGCGAATACTTAACGGGCATAGGCCATCTGCAACAGCTTTAACTGCCTTTATCTCACCTTCAATCTGGAAAAGGAGAAAAGGACATGAGAAACACTCATTCAGTTCTAATAAAAGGAAAAGTAGCAAATGGTGATTGAGGTTGGAGCAGTAATTACCTCTACTTCTGTAGCAGGAACTGGAGATATGTGATGCGAGGCGTGGAACATGCTAAAATGGTATAAACTAGAGTTCTGAAACCAAACCGCTAACCAAGAAACAAATAAGCATCCTAATAGATAAAGCTCAAGAGACGATTGATAAAACTAGTATAAGTAGCTCACGGCTACTTCTACCAAGACCAAAGTATTCTGGTTGTATGGCTACTGGAATGAAACAGAGGTCACCTTTATCAAAGTATGGCAAAAGTATACTCTTCACAGCTTCCCTGCAGAAATTGTCAAGCATGGATTGACTTTGAGCATGGGTTTTAACAACAACAAGAGAATTAGCTTTTTTAACTTTTTATTTATTTTGGTGTTATTGAGGAATATGAGCATACAAATTAAAATTCAAATAGCATTAATAGAGAAAGTTCAGACAAGATGGAATAACACTGATAGCATAAGCATAGGAGTAAATATATTAATCATTTTAACTCTTCTGCAATCTCATTGGCCTAACTATTTGTTTTTAGAAACTATTATGGCTGTGCTAGAAATAATCACCTAATCTTTTCCAGGTATTGATCAAATAAGTGCCCCTAAGTCAAAGTTTGCAGGTCAGTCTACCATGCCAAATATTAGCACCAACTCAGTTAATACGAGAGCTTGGTTTTACTTGAGAACTACAGATGCTAATCCTTTAGATCCAGCTGATTCACCATAACTTAGGTGATTTCTAAAACATACTGTGATGTACGACAAAGTTTCCTTCTTCTACCCCAAGAAATTACTTCCATTATTCTCATCTCCAAATTACGGGASGAAATGTATAATTGGAAACTCACGCTGACCAACTCATTGCTGGTTACCCTCTTTACTACAGTTCTTCTTAGATTCAATTGGTGATTACTATCTATTAAATATTAACTGTGTTCCCCCAGCAGTAGTGATATGATGAAGATTCTAGTTTACCACCGCTTCTCTATGCTTAATATGTTCTTTTATGAATTGCAGCCATGGTAAGTAACTAAGTCTAGTGAGTTATCAAACTCGCAAATATAAACGCATGGATTTTCTGGTTTAAGCATGTTATGTGTAGAGAATAAATCAGTTTAAMAGCCCAACCAATAGGGTTGTGCCACAATATCAGGAAAAAGTTACTTCCATAAATTGCTAACACTCTCTAGATTATAACATTAGCATCTGAATTATCAACTACCGATAAGAATATCTTTAGGCACTTGGTTCAAAAGATTGGATGCCCTTCTGGACATCCAAGCTCAAAGCTAAGCAGCAGAGGAAATGGAGCAAACGGCTAAAATAAAGAGATATCAACTACTTACGCAATAGGAACTGCATACTGAGGGCTCAAATACAGGACATTCGCTCTCACCGGCGGATTTGCAGCCTAGTCAGAAAGCAAGTTGTTTATGATTTGTTCCAGRACCAAATGAAAGGACCATTTATTCATGCATAATACCTTAGGCACAGGTGTTACAGCTCCATCTTTTATGGTAAAAATCTCTGATAGGGATAATGATTGTGAAGTTTGACCGTGTTTAAGAAAAGCAGCCCCATTCTCATTCAAATCCCTTGACATTTTATCGTACAATTTATTTCTTTTTTCCTCATTTGAGACTGCAGATCCTGAGATATGAAAATTCAGAAAACCAATTTCCATTAGTATCTCAAACTGTCTAATTCGTCCCTGTTTATATGCAGATGCATATAAATTTATCAATATTAATTAGATAGGGAAAAAAATAAAGCAGAGAAAATATGCAAGCCTTAAAGCACAGATCATTAAATATCAAAGAAGTCTTAATCTTTTGTTATCAACTTCAAACATGACTAACATGCAATCTTGAAACAGATTACAAACCATCCTACAATTTCCGAATAATCATCAATTCATTCATTTTTTATACATCCCACAGTTCACTTGATAGACATAAACTAGAACTCTTCTTCAAAATCTACATAGTATTACTAGCAATGCGGTACAAGGAATTCCCAGCATCTCGTAAAGAAGGAAATGGGAGCGGGTTGTTTATTTCAAGAATATGCTCGATCCAATCAGCTGTACCTTTTTTTGTTAGCCGCACCCACGAATGACATAAATACTACTGTTGCTTTGTTTTTACTCACAATATCGAAGAGTTGGAAGAAGCACGGATTTTTTTCGCTAGACGTATAGAATTGGCTATTGGAGATGACATTGTTTCTGATACAGAAGTTCCTATAAAAATGGGAGATGCCCCTACCTTTGAGTGCGGTTTGAACTATTGATTGACGTAATTGGATTACTTCTTTACATGTATCGTCCAAGATCACTTCAGCGATATTACATACATGATCTAAACGCATGCAACCAAATATGGGAATATGAAAACATACTAAATTCCAAGACTAAGCCTTGCATTTTTCCAAAGCCATATGARAAACTTATTTCCTTTGAGCATAGAATTCCATACATGGAAGAAAAATCTATGACCCAGAAATTAAGGGCTTGACAAAAGCAGATGAAGAAATAAATTAAAACACTAACATATAAATTACCTGAAGAATCATAAGCTGGGGGAGTTGAATTACGGAGAGCCATCTGAAATAYAGAGTAAAAGATCACAACAGAGAGTAACCAAATTACCACCGGAGCTGTTTTTGAGTGAGACCACAAATTTCTAAATCTAGGCATTGTGAGCATCAAAGTAGTAATTTTTACGAAATTTCTGGATTCATTATGTTGTGTAAAYTCTATCGTCCCTTTTTTTTCCTTGATTTTCTCCAAAGTCTTCTTCTACAGCTCAAGAATTTCAGTGGGACTTGGGGAGGCTGACTCTCAAACTGTTATTGCASTCAGTAATTCAGTTAAAGTGTAAAAGTCATGATTTCACGCGAATTACCCTAACAAGCCCGTGCTTCACCTACTACCATGCAGTAAAGGCTGAAAAGGAGCAGCATCGAGGCGCCGGCCTGACTCGAGTTCTGGATCGATCTACAAACAGTCTACTGAGCTTACATATCCGACCCAATACGGGTTGAGTTTGTGAGTTGCTCTGAGCCATTTTGCCTTTGAATACAAGGTAGTAGGATCGAGTTTGGGCACTCTAGTGGGATCAGGTTCATCCAAAATATATTTGAATCAAAAGGCAGTTCAGGTTTTGAGGTCTTAAAATATCTCCATGCAAAGCGGTTATCATTGTTAAATATCTACCATTTATCATAACACTCTTTCGATAATTTTATCATAATATATTACGGGTTAGACTGGAAGTGCTCTCAAGGATAGCGTGGTTAAAGAAAGTGTCATTAGAAAAAGTGATTAATGTTTGATAATATGTTATATATATTGTGATGTCCTAATAAGTAAATTGTAAGGTGTTTAATAATATATTTTGAATAAAGCTCTTTTAACATGCAAAATGATACAAAAGAACGTCACATAATATAATTCATATCTATAAATGATAGAGAATATAAATTATTTTTATTTAACTTAATTGGTTAAATACTGTTATAAATTAATATTTTGTAAAATTTAAATATTTGAAATTCTACAAAATTACAATAATTAATAAATTAGCATAAATATTATTAAATTTGACTCAAAAATACATTAAGTTAAATAATATTAAGTTGTTTAGTAATTATTGATTGATAAGGTACGAGGTTAATTTGATCAATTATAGGTTAGGTATTTGTAGCTGCTTTATGGAAAAATTTTATTTTTTTATCTTTCCTCTAATTGAGATTTACCAAATACATTGATACATCCTTTTGGTCTCGGAATCAATTTTTTGAATTGGAAAAAATAATTCCAAAAGCACCCTAAATCATGTTAGATTGATATGGAAACAATAAAGGTTAACCTCGTAATACTCACTCACAGTGGTTTCAGAAAGAAAGCATGTTTGACCTGGCTAATCTCCTAGCTCAATAATTTGAGATATTTTTTAAGTTTAAAAGCTATCTTTTTTATTTTATCTAAGAAAATAAATGTCACACATGCAAGACTAGAGAATATTAAAATAGTGCAACGTAAGCAATATTTGAGTTTCACTTTTTTCCTTTATGAATATTTGCCTTGTTCGGATCAATATTTCATATATTAATTAACAGATTCAAAATTTATTCAATATCGACTATGTGTTATTAAATATGCTCAATAAATAAATAGACATAGAGCTTAGAAATAAATTGAACTTATTTAATTTTAATTTATAAATAATCTCTTAATCTAAAATTGAACATATAAATTTAACTTTTATATAAAATTTTAAAAGAATGTCCGACTATATATAAGTAATCACCTTATAGTTACTAATTATGAAGYAGGTGATGATATTTATGTGTTAGTGAGATTTATATATTCATAAAAATCAAGTTATAAGTAGTTCGAGGTCGTTGGTAGACGAATTGTCAAGTAAAAAATAAGGTAGCGTATGTCGACTTTTATCGTKACGTYACRTTRAAAGARCTTTTTTCAAATAAGAGTCAGACTCCRTGAACTCAATTTGARCCAAATTCTAATTAATCCCATTAAGTAAGAACATCGGATGATATAACCAAGAAAATCAATATCCTTTAAATTAATATTTAATAATTTATTTCTTTTTATGGTAAAAAATCACTGGGAMTTTCACTTTTGGTAATATTAATGTGAAGGCAATRAAGTTTGAAACAAGTGTAATTGGGCAGTGGTGGATTCACAGCTATAGACCAACCTACCATGTCTCACAACTGGAAGAAGTGCAATTAGAGCATAAAAGGAGCTTGTTTGAATATACTGGTAGGGCACCTTTTATCCTCCTGCCCCAAAAACGATGGAGCACCAAATGACATTATAGCAGCTCAATGTACAATCAAATTTATTGCATGGAATATATATATATATATATATCTATATATAGTTATTGAAATGATTAAATTAGAAGTTAATTCAAAATTTGACTCAAACTTAAGCAAGTAATTTCGAACAAACGATGTTAAGAACTAAGAAAAAGAGATCGATACRCCATTTTGGCTAAATCCTGTCAAGTACATGTAGGGTTCGATCTAGCTAGCCCGAATTTAGTCTAAGGTAAAGATGGGTTAGGCCGGATTTGAACTTTTGTACCCTTCAAACTTATATATATATTAATTATAGAAACATAACAAGTTCTTAAAACTTTACCTTCTTTTTTAATTGAATTCGGATGAGTAATGGAACTCGATCCRTCGATACATGTACATAGAAAGATGAAATGACTTATTCTTTATTTTTAAGTTTCAATTAAAKCTTCAAGATCGAAAGAAAAAATCAAGATTGRTCGAATAAATAGAGTTAATAATCGTTYACTAAATCATTTCATTGACGGATTTRATTGTAAAAGATAATTATCTCCTRTAAAGGTGCGTAAAAAAAACAAACAAAGAAAATGCAATTGCGGGCACATGATTAGCGAGATGAAGTGTGAGTAAGGCAGAGGGAGTTCCCTTCCGAAGGCCAAAATTAGCAAAATYTGAAGGCATTAGAGAAGTTCTGGGGCTTGTTTCCAAATTGGATACCAAAATGTTGGTTTGTTAACTTATGAAAAAAGGCAAAAAATTGGATAGTCTAATCATACAAATCGGTCTGAAAGAGGATTTCTTCCCAAAAGGGACCACCTTGTTTGTACCATACGGGATTCAACCCATGTGCCCAATATTCGTACAACCAGCAATTTCTCCTCCAAAAATTGATGATTCTACGACACCAATAATCATCTTCCCACAAGAACCAAAATGACAATAAAAGCTATTGTAGTATTGATGATACTACAAAACTTGTTCAATTCAATCCATCTCCAACCACTTGAATTTGCCAACTGTTCTATTGGTGCATTATGGTATACTCTCTTCAAGGAAACACCACAAATTTTTTTGGGTTCAAGAACTCTGCTCATTTAGCAGGGGACTCTTAWGTCAGGGCCATGAATGCTGCTGTTCCCGTTGCTGGTGCTGCTCTTTTAGCTTTATTTTCGTTTTCCTTTGAATTTCTCTTTTGAGTTCTTGGTGTTGAGTGTTCGGTTTCATGATTTATGCCCCCACTTGAAGTTGATAGGATGAGTGAATAATTTACTTTTTTAAAGAACCAAAGGGGAAATTTCTGTTTTCTTTTCTTTAATGGGAAAAAGGGAGATGGTGAAAGGGGAGGAAAATGGAAACAAATTGATCTGACCTTCTTAGTTCAACATCCTGTGAAAGGGATATCATTAACCTATGTACGTATGCATCTCCCAACACAATCCATTTGATTCTCATAGGACCCATACAATGCAAGTTTTTGGAAATTGAAAATTAGTGCTACTACTTCTAGTATAGATTTAAATACTCTTTTAAAATATCATTCACCTTTTATCCAACTTTTTTTAACCATTTTAAGGTAAATAATAGAAAATAGCTCAGCGTCAAATCGTTACTCATTAGCCATATCAATGTCGAATTTACTGATTTTTTAAATTTAAAGTATTGCAATATCTAAATAAATTATTTCATGCACGTTTCTAAACCCCTTTATTGAATCTAGAGAGATGATCATTATATATCATATCTAATCTTCAAAAAAATATTCTTGATCCCAAAAACCCAGTGATGATAGTCCAGCCATATTTGTTGCCTTCTAGAGACATCTTTAAAGAATCAAATGGCTGAGTAGTTGCTGAGTGCTGACACCTTTCAATGACTCCCATGGCATCAAACAGAGGGAATCCCCTTGAAGATGCAAAAATTGAGTGAGTGAACTGACTACACAGAGTTGTACCCACTTGACATTATCTATCAAACAAATTCATTCCAATCTTATGGGATCCCAAAACCGACCCATTGCTGGAGACCAAATAATTCACATGATTTGATGGGACTTGTTATACAAAATCTTTCTATACCAAATTCCAAAAGTCACTTTCTTATGGGGTGTAATTATAATATAATAAAAATATATCATCTCCCGTGGATATCCTAGAGAGGCTCTATCGGGATATGATGATGCATTCTGTGTATCATCAGAAGAAGCCATTTGCCACCTAAAAATTCCTTTGATGGGAAACCCTTTAGATTCTACACATTTCTCTAACTCAGAACTAATCATTCAGAGTGGCCAGTGACAGAGGGGCCACATAAACTGAACGGTCCAGATCAATGAACTTGGGGGCACTTTGAGGTAGGGTAATAACACCCACCACTGATCTTTATAGTGCCAGCAATACTCTGCGCACATAAAAGAGAGGAATGATCCACCTGTTTGTCTTTGATAATATTGTGGTATTGTACATCGGTTTAGGCAATTACCAGCATGTGGGCCTTGCCACCTGAGCCAACACCTGGAGCTGATAAGGTATGGGGCCCCACTAATTCTCTTACCCAAGCCCATCTCTCCAATACACTTCAAAATTAAATAATAACAATCAGTTTAACAGCAGGAATGATAGAAACTCGATCGCYATATTAACCAGAACACGATATCCTTTCATTTTTTGACTTATACATAAATGTAATTGTGGCCCTGAAATGACCTAAAAGAGAGGGTAGAAGGGGTAGGGTGGGGGAAGGACTCACGAGGACTAGGAAGGATTGGAGTAGGGAAGAGAGGATCTGCCGAGCTTTAACTAACAATGTAAAAAACACATTTTTGTCAGCGAGCGGAATTCATATATCATGCAAGAACCAAAGGAGATGATGAGATGAGAGAATTACAATATACATTGATTCTTGAATGGAAAAGAGAAGAGAAATGGCACAAAACAATGATCATAAAATATTGTGTAATGAGAAACCAAATGACACTTTTTTGACAAAAACAGCCAATACCTTCTGTTAGAATATTGCCCTTCTGCAAACCCTAGCTAGGACTCCCATATTAATCACACAAAAAAATTGGCGAATATTAAAGAAAACAAAAGAAAAACAAAAAATATTCATCGAATTTTAGAGCAAATCAAACCTCACGTGTGTTACAAATCAAACTACACAAGTGGGGATGATGATCATTCTATGAATGGTGACTTGTGCTGTCGTGCCGATCATCGCCGTGGTGTGAGTGGGACCCACTAGCCGGAGATTCTGAAACTCCGCCACCGGAACGATATGGGTTTAGCCCTGTAAGCATGCTCAATTGTGCATCTCCTAAACCATTGCCACCACCTCCTCCGCCACTGCCACCGCCAATATTCGTGCCTAATTGTTGACTAGGCAATAATGCAACCGGAGTAGGAAAATTCATAAAATGTAATCCGCTTGACATAGTCCCTCTATACAAAGCAGCCGGACTATTATTAACGTTTGGAAATGGCCATATAGGGTCACCTCCCATGACTTGGTTACTCGAATTCGCCTGTACCATCCAAAAATTCGCCGGAATGGAAGCGTGGCTCGCCGCCATCGCTCCGGTGCTAGACTGCAGCAAGTAGCTCCCAATTTGATGTTGTTGTTGCTGCTGCAATTCTTGCTCAGGCCTTCTCTTCCTCCCTATAGTGCTCTCCTCGGGCGTCTCCGCTAAGTCTAGCGAATTGTCGCGCAACTCCTGCTTCGCCTGCAGCATGCTAGGGTTTATACTTGAGGACTGAAAATTCAACAACGTCGTCGAGGAGCTGTCTGATGATAACCCAATTCCCGGGAAAAGACTTCGGCGTTGTGGCATGGAAAAGTTGGGATTGAAGTACGTCGATCGTAGCTGAGAAGGAACGGACATGCTCGAACCCGAGCTACGCAATGATATATTGAGAGAAGTGAAATTTGCAGGAATAGTACCGGTACCCGTAGCGGCGATAACAGCAGGCTCAGCTTGTTGGAGCAACCACTCAATGGTTTCGCCATCGGACTTGTGGCCTAACTCCCGAGTGAGCTGAAAAACCCTAGCAGCACAAAGTGCGGGCATGCGAATACGTCGGCCACGTCCATCAACCTTGGTGTGTCGATCTTTGGTGGATGTTCGCTTAGGCGGCGGTTTCTTGGATGGCTCAGCTGAGATTTGAAGACTTGAAGAAGCCGATCGCGAAGGGTTTTGGTTATTCTCGGCAGATGAGATGGCTAAAGAAGGAAAACCGGCGCCGGAGCTGGAACAAGAAGCTGGTTCATCTTCTTTCTTTTCGAGCAATTGGAATGGGAAGTTGGGACGGTGGTGGAGATGATGATCATCACCTCCATCCATGATCACATGAGAGATGACAACCAAAAGAGGATCACTCTGAACTCTGCTTTCTCTTTTCTCTTTGGGTTTTTATGAGAAAAAAATATATAGTTTTGATACTGCTAGATAGATACTTTGATATAGATCCTTAAATTACTTGTTTGTGGGTCTGTTTATTCTTGAGACCTCCAGAAACAAAAATACCTAATGTAATACAAACTCTTTTCTTAAAATTAAAAATAAAAATTAGGATTTCTTGCCTGGAAAATCCTTCACATTCGTTCGATGTGTTCATTCAACAATGGAGAGAGAGAAGAGAAGAAAGAGAGAGAGAGAGGATAAGGGAGCTTTAAGCAACAAAGATAATGAGTGGGAATTATATGGGTGAGCTTTAAAAAGCAAAAATTTTTAACAAAGGGGAAAAAGAAAATATGTGCTTTTGTTGGGGGCTATTTTTTAATGTCTTTTAGGCAATTTTGATTGAAATGTTTGGAGAAATTGTGATTTTCAAACAAATGGAGAGGAGGAGAAGAGATRGTAGACGGAGGAATGGTTTCTTTTTATTGTGGTTGGACAGACCCTTTGGTTCAGACTCCACGTGAGGTGCTCTTTTTATCATTCAATCCATAAAGACAATGGTGGCCGAGATGGGTCCCAATAGCAGGTCAAAAAATTGAGAGACTTAGAAAGGAAAGATTTATCAAAGTTGAATGGGTCCCATCTCATTCAAGTAATCATTTCCTTTTGCCTTTGGCCCTTTGCCTTTGTTCTGCACCTTTGCTGGGACTGCCCACTTTGGGATTCTTCCCTCCTCCTCCTCCTCCTCCTCCTCTTCCGCTTCTGTACCATACTTGAAATATCCTGCCAAAACGGGAACGTTTTAGTCGTGCCAGATCGTAGTAAAATAAGGGTCTGGAAGAAAGTTAAACGACGAGCTCGATATCTATTGTAGACACCTTTTAGAGTAAATGGGGATGAGAAATGGTAAGAGGGGCAGCTGTGACACCAATAAGTCCACTCTACGTTTTCTGTACAATCTCGCAAAGAAAGGGGAAAGGGGAAAAAGGAAAAGGAGAATATCAGTCTACGTTTTATATGTACCTCACGTGCAATGGTCCAATTTCTATTTTTGTGTTCGGAGGAAATTAAATTTATAAGGTAAATAATGCTTGATGWACTCCATTTGCACGTGTTTTGATGAATTTATATTAGTTGGAAAATTGGAGTCCATGGCAAGACGTAATATATTCTATATATAAGAGAAACAATTGAAAATTAAAACAAATTATTATTATCCATTAGCATTTAATGTTCCTTTTTTTTTTTTTTCCTAATAAACATATTTTTCATCTAAACTTTTTTACTTTATTTTTGTTTTAATTCCAAGTGAGAAKATCACTAACCAAAGGAGTAATATATCGATTTACTACCATTTGGTTAGATACACTAGGAGAGATAGGCTAAAGATATCAAATTAATGAATTGACTATAACGTTATAATTATTTAGTATAATCGAGTACTTTGTGAAGGATTAAAACCCTAAACTCCCATTTTCAAGAAAAATAAAAGAAATTAATCTTAATTAGAGCCTATAAAACACAAAATCTTCAGACATCAGTGAAGGCCAGCATGGAGATGTGGGCATGACATCATGATTTTAATTAATACACAACAGTCATTAAATTAATTTCTTCATTTGAAGTTACACAATCAAGTTCTGATTCCTCATGCAAAAAAAGGTACCATGATTTCCTTAATTAGGCATATATAACCTAGATAATATCCCCCCATATTGAACATTTAAATTCTCCCATGTATAATTAAATTTTTAATATTTAAAAATTAATTTACTTATTTCAATTTTATCAAACGGACCTGACAACTCTTTTAGTATGATTATGTTGGGCAAGGGACGAGAATGATATTCGGATTTAGAACTCGTTCATTTAGATTATGGTAAATATTTACAATAAAATAAAGATACCCCCTCAGATTTTTGTTTGAAATGGAAGAAAAAATCRGGGAATTCTTTTTTTCTTTTTAAAATTACTCAATATTCAAAACTTTTAGCTCTGAATACTGTGGATTTGGATATACTCATAAAAAGGATAAAAGTCGTTTTATTCATTAGTGTTTGAATTTGAGAGCTATTGACTCAAAGACTTAACCCTTCTCTCGCTGATTCAAGGTGAAGGGCCCAAACGGAGGTTACAGCTATATGTGAACCATGCCCTATAATTTCAACAACAAGGGGAGTAGCTGAGAGCCTTCAATTTTTATTTAGGTACGGCCATTATCGAACACGGAACTTGTGGCTGTTTGTCAAGACAAATAGATTTAAGCGTAATTAGGTTTCGTAATCAAAGAACAGTCCATATATAAATGATCACCCAAACCCTTCATGCACATCAATCTTATTCATATTTTTCTAGTCATCAAAGCCAGATACAATCCTTGAGATAATAATTCAATTATCAAATAACTAATAACGCTTAATAAAAGTAATAAATATAATAATTTGARATCGTCCCAATTTAATACTAAATAAGTCCGAATCAATTAGTCAAAATAAAATCTCGTATTCRATTTGAATTTTGAATCGAGATACAATTCTGACTCTGCAGGCGAGAGAGTGATAGGTTGAGTCTAACAACATAAACAGATATCGAATTGGAGATTTTAAGGTTTCATCAAATTAATTTGTTCGCCATTGATAACTCAAGATTGCTAGCGCACTTCATTCCCTGAAAGTCTCCTTTTTCTCCTTCGTGATAATTTTCTTCAATTCAAAAATGGTAGCCGCAATCATTCTTCACAACCAAATATCCTTTAAAAACTACACACTTTACTCGATTATGGCCGATCTCCTTTTCATAATTAATCAACCCTAACATTTTATTAATCTTCTTTCTCCTCTCAATTTTAAGTCTCTTTCTTAATTAACACGATCTGAAAATTAAAAGTATGTTTTATTATATTGAGACGATTTGATAATATAATTGGACARGTTTTAATRATTTAAGTGCTCTGCTTATATTTTATCATTTAAATACGTTTATATGCATGAGTTTAATAATTTTTTATTTACTAGACAAAACTAACTCTATTCCCTCCTCTAGTTTTACTTCTCGGCTTCTTATGAATATAAAATATAAATGATTAAAGAAAACGAAAAAAAAATTCATACTTTTTCTAGCTTTGTTATCAAACCCTCTAACCAAATTTAACATTCAGAATTATACGTGTCAAAATAAATTTTTAATATTTAGAAATTCTTTTACTTTTTTATCTGAGGGTCGAGACTTCAGATGCTCTGACTTTTATTATTTATTTTTTTATTTTCTACCTCCAGTAAGAAATAYGSAATGGTGGTGGTGGTAACAATGTCATTTTCTAATACAATTATCTCTTCTTTATTTCAACATTCAAAAGTTTCTTTTCGGAAAAATATGAAAACTGACATATACGTACTTGCATCATTTTCTTATATTGACAATTTTAGGTCTTTTATTTTTTAAAGCTGTTAAAGAAAATAATTATGAACTTTCTCTCTTGATTTTAAGTCAGGTTTTGAAAAGCTCATGGATCGCTTATAGGGGTAGCGTTTGATTCAATGTTTGGTTTTCCTTATCGCGCGTCTGATGTTAATTCCAAAAAAGGTAATGGTAGAATTGGTAGTTTTGCACCTAATCAAACTTGTACTTTAAAGACTGAATAGATTTATTTTAGCGGATAAACCATGTATATAAATATTTATATTTATTTTTAAGTTTAAATTCATTATTTTTTGAAAAAAATACATATTTAGATAGATTAAAATGAATATTAACATTTAATTCGAAATATATTTTTTGAAAAAATTATAAATCGAGCTTCAAAATTTTAAATTAGAGCGTAAGAGTTGAGAGAAAAAAAATTTAGAGAAAGGACATTGCTAGTTACGAATGAATTTTGATTTATATATGAAGGTGTAATATGAATTTTATATCGTTACCTTTAACAACACTCATATGCACTCTAATTTAAAATTTTAAAGCTCGATTTGTAATTTTTTTCGCGAAATTCATTCGATTAAATGTTAGTATTTCTCTTGATCCATCTAGATATATGTTTTTTTTTAAATGATTAGTTTAAATATAAGAAAAAGTCAAATAATTTGATGTGGAGGAGGAATGCCGCCAGATAGAGCTCCTGAAAGCGTCTCCACACGCGATGGGCAAGAGTCTCTCTCGACGGCAGGTTCAAAAACTTTAAGAATTCAATATGTTTTTACTTTTTATTCATTATTTTTTGAAAAACGAAAAACACATATTTAGATAAATTGGGGTGTATACTAATCTNNNNTAGAGTACAGAAATTGAGAGAAAATAAGTCTAGAGAAAGGACATTGGTAGTTACGAGTGAATTTTGGATTATATATGAAGGTGTAATATAAATTGTATATCGTTACCTTTAACAATGCACATATACACTATAATTTGAAATTTTAAAGCCCGATTTATAATTTTTTTTGCAAAATTCATTCGATTGAATATTAGTATTCCTCTCGATCTATCTAAATATGTATTTTTTTTTAAAAAATTGATTAGGTTAAATAAAAGAAAAAGTCAAATAATTTGATGTGGAGGAGGAATGCCACCAGATAGAGCTCCTAAAAGCATCTCCACACGTGATGGGCAAGAGTCTCTCTCGATGGTAGATTCAAAAAATTTCAAAATTCAATATGTTTTTATATATGTTATTCATTATTTTTTGGAAAACGAAAAACACATATTTAGATAAATTGGGGTGTATACTAATCTTTAATTGGAGAAATTTCGTGAAAGAACTATAATTCGAGCTTCAAAATTTGATATTAGAGTATAGGAATTGAGAGGAAACAAGTGCGGAAAGAGAAATTTTTTAATATTTATGAAATGACATAATTATAATTTCATATAATTACGCGTAACGAGTTATCAATGCGTTTAGCATATTTGTTATTTTTTTATAATATAATATTAAAGATATGAGAATATTATATGCATGAACGTACATCAAATTTTATACCTTCTTTTTTCCTTAATCATTGTTTCAAATGCCAATTTTTTTTATTCTCATATCTCTTTACAAATTTCAAAAGAAAAAAAAATTCCAATTTTACCATTCATTCCATTTTCCGAATATCGAATGATATTAATTGTAATTCTTCATTTCAAAAAATTAATACTCCACATTATGGTATTAGAAAAGGTAGAGAAAGACTCCTCCTAATAATTGCACGTAAAGAAATGTCACATATTAATTGGCATTAGTACTAAAAGAGGAGGAGAGAAGAGTATAAAGGTTTGTGAATATAATTATAGGTAAATTAGTTAATTTAGTCATTTTTTAAATTAGTCTGTCTCTCTCACGTGAACCGTTTATTAAAAAAGAAAGAGAATATATATAGGCTTGTCAATCGGGCTATGAGAGCTGAGCTTGACTAAGCTCATGCTCGGCCCGCATAAAAATTTCATTGCTCAAGTTCATGCTCAGCCTGATTTGATTTTTTTTTTTTATTCTTTTAAATTATTGATATTATTTTGCTACAAAGTCATTTATCTTATGTGGAAATGGATATTAATGAGTCCCTTGTTTATAAGTACCAAAAATGTAAAAAATGAGGAACAATTTTCAAACAAAAGAATATAAATGCAAACCAATGGCACAAACTGTCAAAAAATACACAAGGTCCACAACCTCACTGATACTCCCCACTTAGGTTTGTTGTTACGTTTAGAGGGGACTTGTTCTAATTTCTTATCTACATATTTTTTATTTACTCTTAACTTTAACTTTTAAATTTTTTTAAAAATAAAAATGATAATGTATATTATATTGTTTGGGCCGAACTTGAAATCAACTGAAGCTATTTAAGCCCGAAGTCAACCCGAATTCATTTGCTCGAGGCGCTCACCATAATCAGCTCAAGGAAAAATTCGGCCTGGAGCTGCTGGACTGACTCGAATTCCTTAACAGGCTTAAAATATATTATATATTATATACTATCTCAATTTTAAATTAATCGAGAAAATTCTTTTTATTTCAAAATACATGTTTGCTTTTAGAAAAATCAGTAGAATATTTATAAGATTTTTTTATTTTACCCTTTAATTTATTCGCCTTATAATTTTCAATTACTAAAAGCTTTTCATTTGCAAGCACAAGATAGAGGAGGAAGTACAAAGAGGCAGAGAGTAGAAATAACGTTTTTTTTCTAAAATTAATAAGATTTTTTTTGATCATTCTAATTTAAAGTGTTATAAAACTTTACAAGTTTCTTACGCTTACACAATCCGGTCGACATGTAATTTAAAATGAAAATACTATTACTTTAGTGATTTGGTGACAATTTTGATGCTAGAGTTAATTATGTTTTATTTTACCTTTTACTTTTTTTTATCATMACTTTTTACTTATCAAAATTGTCTTAAAKTCATCTCAAAATTAACCTAAAAACATTAATGGACACTTGCAAAACTCATAGTATCTCAAACATTTAAATATGTTCTCCCAAAATGCCATACATTAAGAGTTGAAAGATCATTTATTGCAATCGAAAACAAAGACAAGAAAGAAGTAGTGATGTTCCCAAAAGGTCGGACTGATCCATGTTCTAAGGACACAGTTTTATGGGTTGATCTAATGGTAAAAAGGATAAACCTTCGAGTCTTACATATGCCCTTCAAGATTAACCTTTAGCTTTTGAAGGAATTCAAAGTTTCACCACAAGTCTGTTAAGCTCGAATCCGAGAGACCTGACCAACTCAAACTCAAAGACTTTATTAAGTTGGGAACAAATCTAATCATTATAGAATCGAGTTAGAACTAMTAACATTTATCAATTATAAGTCAAATATGAAATACCCTTCTCGAGATCCTTTTAGACTAATTAATATCCTAGATAATTGTTGTATAAGTCTTTCAAATATAATTTTTAACTTTGGTTGATGAAAGCACAGGGATGAAACCATAAATACTCGTTGAATRGGGAATTTGAGGATCYAAAAAATAATACGAATAAAGATTTCTTTCGAAGATGTAAATATTTTTCTTGTAAGAAAAGAAAAGACAATTTTACAAAATTTGGGGATGGCGGCTGCCCTAGTCTTAAGGTTCGATTAATAACTTAGGTTAAATGAGAAGCTAGGTCGAGAACATCAGTATTTGTTGTGTAATGAAACCAGCCAACTGAATAGTGAATGTTAGAGTTGGGATGTTTCCACGTGAAATACAATGTGGACCTGTTGTGAATGCCTCCTACTTTTCAGACCACAAATTTTTTGCACCTTTGCCTGCGACCAACACAGCTCACCTTCTATTCAGCCACATTTTTTTTTCCTTACACCTTGTTTGRCCATTTCTACTTACCACCCTCCCTCTTCTCTTACATTTCAYTCTCTAAAATTCAAATTCAATCAAATAAAGACAATTATACTATATAGTACATAAAGATTTACTCTTGGGGGCACCGGATTACATGTTTTCAATTTCAATAAGTATAAAAATCAGWTCCCCCTCCCCTAAGGTGGCTCCGCCATTCCTAGRGAGTATATTGAAAGATTCACAAACTTCTTGCGTCGGTGTATATAAAATTATATTTTGTTTTTTGGGATTGACGTGCAAAAAATAAATGTGTATATTTTTATTTCTAAGTGCATATCAATCTTATTAGTAGTGTAYAGGGACTTGATTCCAAATCACAAAGCTACAATAATTCTTGATGGGCTACTTGATTAGTCTTCTATCTCATCATATGGCCTTTAATGAAAAGTTAACAAAGTCAAAAGAACAAAAGCCCACATATAATTTCTTAGGGCAATTTTGTGTGGATGAGTCTTAACCCTCAATCCCAATTCCCTTTGTGCTTAATGCAATCATAAGTCAAAATTTCTTTTTCTTTCCTAGAATGGTCCTATTGGTTTGAGCTCATAGTTTCTTCATGAAATGCATAATTTGTAGTATTGGCATTTCAACATCTCTATTTATCTCTCACAATTTTGTTAAGTTTTTTTTATGACTTACAATATCAATTAAAATTTATGCGAAATATACAATGTTGGATTCTTTTATGAYGCAGTTAATTAAATCTCTTTGATTACATGCACATTATTGATTAATGATGATTTAATACGCAACTAATGCGAGCATTTAGTCTAAACAATTTCCAAAATCTAAAGGCGTTTAAATGGAAAGAAATAAATAAATTACCTTAATTCTTTTTTCATTTTAATTTTGAAATAAGATTTTATAACTTTGAATATGCAAAAAGAAATTAATAAAATAATTTTTATTTTCAATAGTGTTGATAAGTAAAAAGCTTTTAGAAATATCTCTTTGGTATCTCTTAACAATTATTTTCAACTCTTCAACACTAGAACGTAAGAGAAAAAATAATTCAAAATAACTATTTTAAATAAGATAAATTGAAAAAAAGTATTTATTTATTTCGAATGGAACTCTGCCAGCGCTGACACTTTATGCATGTTAGTTGTTTTCGTTAGAGAAACACATAAAAATGAAAGTGGGGTCCGCATAAAGAACTCAGCATTTCTTTTTGGACTATTTCTGAGTTTGACGGTTTCATTTCTGTTCTTTGCTTTATAAAGAGGAAAGCTCCACTGCCTACCATATCTGCCCTTTACATAGACAAAACGAAGATTTGCATTTACCTTTTCTGCCATCGACGACTCTGATGACCCAGTTAGATATAATATGAGGGACGAGCTTGCTGTAGATGCTTCTAATTTTTCTTTGGACCAGACAAGTAGAGGACCCAAGAGAGAGTAAGGAGAAATTAAGGTAAATTTATTATTTCATTGAGAATATTTGAAGCTATTGAATTTTTTTTTTTTTTTCAAATCGATTCCAATCTATGATGATGATGATGATGAATCAAAAGGAAGTTGGACCATTTAACCCCACTAAATAACCGCGTGCATTTGGTGTGATAAATTTAGAGGCCAGTACAAGGCGGTTGCGACAAGTGCATAGCTCGGAGAGGGAGAACTAATAAGGGAAATCATTGCTTGCAAATTCTACTTATGTGATATATTTTACATAAGAGGTTAAAATATATTAATTAAGTCCTGTGTAATAGATAATCAAGCAATCATGGATCAAAGGAGGTCAATTAATATTATTAAGCAATTAAATATAAAATCAGTTCGATAAAATTCGAATTCGCAATCTGAAGATCCTCTTTATTTCTTAAACTTTCGCTTCTCGCCATGTGTTGAAGGACAGGAAGGACTAATTTTTACTTAGACCAAGTTTAAGGCTAAGAGACTGAGATAGAACTAGTTTGTCTGAGGTGCATCATCAACATATTTTTTTATATTTTTTGTTTGGATATTTAGCGTAACTAATCTTGTTCGAAAAGTTTAAGAAGAATGAGATGCGTCATTGATATATATGTTTATATTGGTATCCAATTAATTCAGTTCRAGAAATACTATCGAGAGTACATTAAAATATTTGATTTTCAAATTTGGATTCAAGTAAAAAAAAAAAAAAAAGAGTCTTGAATTGAAAATGGAAAAGGACCCGTTTTGCTACGGAAGTTTGCTTGGATAAAAGTGAAGATTTGATGAGATATTTTGTGTGAACCTAAGCCAAGTGAAGGTCACAAATCTAAAGAAGAGTGACTTCAATTCGAGTCCCTTTCAATACCTTTTAGGGTTTTGTTTTTCCCCCACTATGCCATTTTTGGGCGGGAGGAAGACCACGTATCTCCACCCCTCTATCTTATCCATATAATCCTATGGATATCCAATCAGATCAAACCAAATAAGCATGAAAAATGCAATTTCTATAACGGGCCTATCAACCTAGACTATGGGTTCAACCGGAGTCATTTTCTAACTATCGTTGACCTAATAATTCAAATATTTCTATCATATTTTTATAGGTTTTAATATACTCTTATTCTTATTTTTGCATAAAATTTGCAAAAAATTAAAAAATAAAATAAAAYTTGATGATTCTTAACTCATAAAGTTAATTTTTTAATTCCAAAAGTCAACTGTTGAGGTATTTAATAAGTTATACAGTTAATTTTTTTTTCTTTAGAATAATTGAGTAAATGTTGGGCCAATGCGTCCACAAAACTTTTTGCTACGACTAAAGTTATTGATTATTTATTTAGTTTGCTTCAGCTTCATGGGCCTTGTGGACTGGTCCACTGTGGCCATGTTTCTGAACTGRTTAAGGATTCTATTACATCTTGGGCCTCTTCTCGTGATCCAATATTCACGTGCGGTTAAGGTTTCAAATCTTTTGCCCCCCCACCATCACTGTCATCATTGAAAGTCTTCAAGACGGCTTCAACTTAGGATTTTGTCTGCAAACTGAAGTGCAGAAAACCCTAAATTGATTTGAAAATGTGGCCAGTTAACACAAGTAGTCTCAAATCTAAAATAATAATGCTATTTGATTCAATGGCTGAGTCAAATTTAATGTGGCTCTATAAGTAATCGTGCGTATTTATACATTAGTTTAGCCACATAATTTGGTTTAATAAGTGGCAAGTTTATGATCCGCTTACATTTGTGGCTTGTGTCATCTTTGAGTATATATAAATGCGAGCAACTCAGAATTGGCTAATGAGGTACTTAAAGAAGATGATCAGCATTTGGCAAATAGATATAGATATGCTACAGTGTTAGCAAGTACCAATTATGGCAAGGATCTTATATGGGCTGATTCTGGCCCTCAGTAAATGAGGCTTCGAAATTCTGCACCCTTGAATTGTTTTCTCAAGCTTTGAGGCGGATTTGGGAAGATGAGATAGCAGCCATGTTGAAATCAATTTTCAAGAACTGCATTAGCCATGGTAATTTTCTCCGATAGAAGTTGCGTCCGATACTATTACAAGAATGGTTTTGCTTAAAAGGTTCACTAAAACAGAAGGTGAACTAAATGAGCAACATGACAAAGTCTAACTGCTAGCAAAGTGAAACAGGGAATCAGTCCAGAGCTAACATAATTGGGAAAAATGAAACCAGAGGGGGACAGAATAGATAAGAGAAGATTTCTTTAGAGGTGAACTCCTTGCACTTACGGCTGAAACCATTTCATTGAAGCCAAATTTGGTATATTTATCTTTCATGAGGTTAAAATTGCACAATGAGTAATGTTTAATGACTTTTGTTTCTCACTCCTCAAAGCTTGGTAATCCTTGTAAACGAACCCTCTCTACTTTGGTTTCTCTCCAATCTCTTCAGTAAACTGTGGCAATGGTTCTATCCATTTGTCTCCATGTAAATTGTAGAAATACACCAAAGGATATCTGCTTTTTCCTTTCGGCCTCACTGCTCTATGAGTTGCACTTTTAAATTTGTTGTTACTCAACACCTGCCCACTAAAAGAATTATTGGACAGAAGGGGAAAGAGGGACTCCCAAGAAAAACAACTATTCTTCCTTCTCACTGAACTATAATTCATGAATTTTCCATAATGTGGAGTTTACCTGAATTACATCACTGACATTGACTGCAATGTTTCCCTTCTTCGGGGATCACTGGAATCCATTCTCCATCCTTTTTAACTTCTAGGCCACCAGCTTCATCTTGGATAACAAAAGTAAAGCAGTTTCCATCTTCATGTTCTGCTATTCCATTATTCTCAGTTTCAGTAGCCGGAAAATAGTGCAGAGCCAACATCATATCCCAGCTCCTGTCATGGTTAAACTCTTTCAAGGAAGACCAAGAAAATCATTTACTATGCTCTCTATCAGTAGACCAACCTTGGAGAAAAGCCTAAACATAACTTCCATTGATTCCCTAACAGTATATATTGACGGAATTAGAGATTCTCTAATTCTATACAACAATTTTACCATCAAGGACTGTATAAAACAAGATGATTTGGGAGATATAGAGATTACTTGAACTCAGGTGGATACTAAGGCAAGACATTGACTTCGGTCTCGGGTGCAAACATGATTATGTACTCGTTCTTGTCAAGTGAGTCTCAGGCTACTTGCCGTAACCAGCAGGAAGAGGTGCTCCATAGTTAGGACGACACTTGAGCTTTTCTTCTGAATACTGAACGTAGGTCTTTGTGAACTCCATACCACGGGATTACAATCCTTGGGGGCACGCCATGATTCACGAGCTGAAAGAAGCCAAGTTCTGAGCAAGCTTGAGCGATTATATCGTTCGCTTTCTTCTTGCCATTTTCATCATCTTCAACAAAGAAAGGAGAAAGGTCAACAGTTGCAAAGGAGAAAGGAGCTAAGCCGGCCATTTCTGTTCAACTTGCTAGTCTGCAGTTCTTTGCTTTTCATTTTTTATTTTGATTCCTATTCATAACCAACGCACTACAAACGTACAAAACCTCAATAAATTAATAATCTTGGTAGCTTACCAATTTTATTAATTTAAATAAGTATAAATTAATTGATAAATTAATAAATTAATATATCACACGTTTTGATCGTTTAAAGAAAAAAGTTCATGTTAACTAATTAAAATTAAATATATAGTATATTTCTTTTTCTAATTATTTATCAGACACATTACTTAATTAGAATTAGTTCACTTATTCCAATCAAATTTAGATATKTATCTTATTTTTCTTAATTCGTTATCGCACAATCTATATAATGTATTATAACACAGGTGAAAGCTCTTAGATAATTTCTTAATGTAGTGTGAGAATTCAAGTCCAGAACTTATGGTTGCAATAAGGAAGATTAGTGACGACATTTAGGTAGCTTTAAAATTTTAAGAAAAGACGAATAACAATTAAATTTACATTTTAAGAAAAGTATAAGAAGTAATTTTGGTGAATTATTAATCTAGAATATGAATGTATTAAAGGTTTATATAAGGTTTTGTAAAAAAATATTACCCTTATTATTTCATGAAAATTATCAATTTAGCTAGTTTGTTTAAGGCTGGACTGCAAAAATTTATTATATAATAGAGATTATTAATTTTTTTAGTATTAATTTATAAATATTTTACTATATTTCCAAGATATGTGGTGAAATTTTTTTACATGATAATGTCCTTTTGTGTCATTTTTACATGTTAATTATCAACCTTGTTGTTGAACACATTACATACTGACTTTTTGAAATAAAATCAATTTTATAAATATATTATCAAACATTAATCAACTTTTGCATAGAAATATTCTCACTTGCAACACTCTTGTTAGCTTCAATTCCGAAATGGCTTAACTCTGCAGGGAGAATGCCGGTGTTTAGTCAGATTGGCTCTCTTTTCAGGAGCTGGCCTTCTTTTTGCCCCCATTTTGAAGTTTTGACTTTAAGGCTAGAATGCCTAACATTTTTTTCCTGCTATGATATTAGCCTACAGTTGTTTTGGTTATGTAATTTGATCAAATACCACAAAAAACCATATATCAAATTCTTGAAAATGCTCTACTATGATGCATTATCATCTTCTTCAAGTTAGAATTTGTGAATCAATCAAAAATAAGGCAAGAAAAATTCCTAAAAAATGCTTAAGAAAAATTCTCAAAAAAAAAATGGCCAAGAAAGATGCAAAAAATGCATTTCAAGTATTTGTATAGTGATAGTAAGGCGTTATATTGGAGCATTTTCAAGTATTTGTACCCTATGTATTTTTTGTGAAATTTGTATAAATTACAAAATCGAGCCAGCGTCCTAGCAGGAAGAAAATACTAGGCTACCTAGCGTTAAAGCTAAGCTTCAAAAAAAAGGTAAAAAGGAAGGTTAGCGCTCGGTTAACTCTAAGAAAGAGAGCTAATTTTTGATTAAAAACCCGGCAGAACCCTCTTATGCAATATCAGTGGATTGGGCTATCGCTGAGTTGCTAAGGAACAAAAATATTCAGGAAAGGGTGCAGGAGGGACCAAACCATGTAATAAGACTGGACTGTCTGATTACAGAAAGAGAGACGTGTCAGGACTCAGATACCTGCATCATGTAGTCAAAGAGGTCCTGAGGCAGCACCCTCCAACACTACTGAAAATGGGTAAGTATGACTTTCCGGGAGGTTCTAATGTCCATGTCAGTGTCCGGACAAGTGCTCGTAGTCAAGAAAATGGGCAGGATCCGTTTCAGCCTGAAAGGTTCTTGGAGGAGGATGTTGATGTGAAAACGCCTTGACCTTAAGCTACTTCCTTTTGGTTCACGAACGAGAGTATGCTCCGGAGGACAACTAGGCATTGATATGGCGACTTCATTGTTAGGCCACGCCTCTCCTCAAGGTATCAAGCTAGAAGAAGTGGACATGTTAGAGAGTCCAGGACTTGTTACTTACATGAGAATCCCATTTCAAGCAGTTGCACTTGTACCAAGTAGGTTCTACATATTATTGTTATTAGGTGAATCACACTCTAGACTGCAGCAGACTATATATCGAGCATACATTTTATTTCCTCCATTTGGCCAAATGAAGAGCAACATCAGCATCTTCTGAATACTTATCAGCATCTAACTCTGGAAGCTCCTGTCTAATTGCTAGCCAAGTGAACCATGGAATCAGTCAAGAGCTGAATGGATTGGCAAGGAATGTTAGTTGAATTCATAGGACAAAGTAGATAAATAAGATTTATTTAGTAGTGAACTCTGTAAACTTGCTGCTGAAACCATTTCATTGATGCCAAATTGCATTACATTGATCATGATAGTATGCAAGTCTCAAGTCACAGGATATGAAACAGAGAAATTATATATAGTGCAAGTCTCAGTTCTCTCTCATGAGTTTGAAATTGCATAATGAGTAATGCTGATAACATCTTCAGGTCTAGATGGTGGATGAGTTTTGTTTCTCATTCTTAAATCTTGGTAATCCTTGTAAAAGAACCCTCTGTACTTTGGTTTCTCTCCAATCTCTTCAGTAAACTGTTGCAATGGTTCTACCCATTTGTCTCCATGTAAATTGTAGAAATACACCAACGAATGCCTGCTTTTCCCTTTTGGCCTCACTATTCTATGAGTTGCACTTTTGAGTTTGTTATTTGTCAAGACCTGCAAAATTTTAAAGGGTCAAAAGACACCAATACAAGAATTACTGAAGAGAAGGGGAAATAGGGACTCACAAGAAAAAGAAATATTCTTGGTTCTAATAGAACTGCCATAGCTTGTTCAGAAACTAAGAACAGGATAGAGAAGATATAATTGACTTATCCGAAATGTGGAGTTTACCTGAATTACATCACCGTCATTGACTACAATTTTGCCTGCTTCTGGGATCACTGGAATCCATTCTCCATCCTTTTTAACTTCTAGGCCACCAGCTTCATCTTGGATTACAAAAGTAAAGCAGTTTCCATCTTCATGTTCTGTTATTCCATTATTCTCAGTTTCAGTAGCCGGAAAATAGTGCAGAGCCAAGATCATATCCCAGCTCCTATCATGGTTAAACTCTTTCAAGTAGTTTTGAGGAAGACCAAGACAATCATTTACTATGCTCTCTATCAGTTCACCAACCTTGGGGAAAAACCCAAATATCTGCTCTAATGACTCCCTAACAGTGCACATATTCACGAAATTAGAGATTCTCTAATTCTTTGCAACAATTTTAATCATCAAGAATGAATAAAATAAGATGATTTGGAGATACATAGATTACTTGAACTCGGGCGGATCCTTAGGCAAGACATTGACTCCAGTCTCGGGTGCAAACATGAGTATGTACTCATTCTTGTCAGGTGAGATCTCAGGCTGCTTGCTGTAACCAGCTGGAAGAGGTGCTCCGTAGTTAGGACGGCACTTGAGCTTCTCCTCCTGTGAATACTGAAAGTAGGTCTTTGAGAGCTCCATTGTGCGGGATAACAATCCTTGGGGGACGCCATGATTCACGATCTGGAAGAAACCATATTCTGAGCAAGCTTGAGCGATTACATCCTTCACTTTCTTCTTGCCATTTTCATTATCTTCACCAAAGAAAGGAGAAAGATCAACAGTTGGAATACCTAAGCCGGCCATTTCCGTTCAACTTGCTATTTGTCTGCTCTGCTTTGCTTTTATTATTTGATTCCTCTTCCCAATTTAAAGTTAATCAGGCACTACTTCTGGACAAATGTGCAAGAATACTTAATTCCAGCATATGTCATGGAAGATTAGCTTCTTCTGCAGAATCTCTAATTACTTGGATATAATTGATTCCGGATAAATGTCCAGTTTTAACTTAAGTTTCACTATCATCCAAATAGAACCCTGTTCATAGAACTCATATGTCCAAGGTTAAATATGAAAGTTTAAACAAAAAATATATATAGTAAAAAGTCATCACATGAAATAATAGTATTTTCTAAGGAAATCCCTTAAATAATTTTTTCAACTATTTTGATTTAAAACTATTTTGTTTAACCTTTTTAGTCATTGTCACCCATACCTACTGCAATAATTGTACCTAAAATGCCCACTCTACTTAATGGACATTCTGATGCTTCTCGAACATGCTTGAGGATTTCTTCAATTAGTACAAAGTGTACCAATCGAATGAGCTTTTCTTCCGTTTTTTTCTTTTTCTGGGTAAAAATGTACTCTTTGGATAATCATATTTACCATCTGCAAGTTTGACCAAATTTCGTATTACCCTATAGTTTACCCTACTAAAAAAAGACCTGCTCACATCTTCACAGGAGGAACAGAGCTGAAATCAATTACATTCATAACTCAGTTTGACCAAAATACGAATTCAGCCCTATGTTTTAGCCAAACTACGAAGGACCCCTGATTATGAAAGAAGCTTATGATGAGTACTAGGACTTAAGATAGACCTGTTATTTCCATACTGACTCATTCTATCTACTGCAGACATGGCTGCTCTGGGAGTCTCTCCAGAGAGCATTTGAAGAGAGCACCATTTTATCTCTGGCATCGCATGCCAGCATTAGTTACAGTTGGAGGAGGTATTTCAAGTAAGAAGTTGGTTCACTTCGAGCCAGTTGACAAACTCCACTTCAGAAACATCACTGTCTCTTCCTGCAGAAGATCATTATTGGAAGTTAATTTCTATTTGTTCACCATTAACCCACTGCTGAATAAGGAAACAAATTGCTTCCAAATGAATTATATAATGTATCACGAGWATAGCAGCTCCAAGGGCCAAAATTAAGCAGGCTGCCAAGAACTCATCAACATTAGATAAATTAGTGGTAGACCAGACTATTTTTTATTTCAGCTCAGGTTACAATCTTACAGTCGTAAATTAAGTTTAAGATCTCTCTTTTTTCTTAAAAGAAAAAAAACACCTTGGAGTAATAGAAGACCAATCAAGCTGAGGGATAAGCAAGTTGAGTTAGCAAAATTAGTCTGGAGGAGACAGATAACTTGTGAATAAAATGCTAGTCTTGCTTTGCCTGCTGTACCAGGTTCCAGGGGAATCATAAAAAAAAAATATTATTATAATAATAACAAAAATAGAAAAGGAAGGAGATAAGATTCCAACTCTCTCTTTCCAAGTTCCTCTTTTTAGCCCTGGTCTTTGGCTAGCAATTCTGCCCCCCCAAAGAAAGCCCCCGTGCTTGCTTATTTACTTTTATTCGATATGTTGAATAAAGCAACTTCATAAGATATGTCCATGAGCTGTACAAGATATGTTCCCTAATCAACTAGTCAAGGCTCTTACAATCCTCGAGATCAATAGCCACATTTATAGGAGAAGCATTTAGCATGTAAAACTGAATGCTGACTGCAAGGAAGATATGTTTGTAGGTTTTCTTAAAATTTTGGATGTGAATACTTTTTGCCAACTTATAATTATCTGTCAGTTTATCAGGAACAAGTAACAGTTTAGCAGAAATAAACTAAAGAATCGAAAGAACACGTATACCTATAATGATCGAATAGACTAAAAAGTCACATAGAACTTTCTACATGAATGTGAGTCTGTAATTCATCCTTGTATATTAAGGCTTTCAAATTTCAATATTTTCAGCGTGTACTTTTAAGGCATGACTAGCAGGCTTTGTATTACAATGAGTGGTATTGTGTCTTAGTTAATAAAAGAATGCAACAACATGAAAGAAGGTCAAGGAAGCATGATAAATGTCCTCTAGTACTAAAACCACATATTACTTTTTCTTGAATGGCAATTTGCAAGGTCGACTGGTTATTATTCCAAATTATTGGAAACAGGGCACCAGAGAGTTTGAAATCATCTTTGCCAAATGAACCAAGGCCAGACTGCAGRAGGCCTTCAAAATTAYCACACTCAGCCAATTAGCATGCATCATACAACATGAAGAACAAGATTGTGTTCAGTAATTACCCGTCCATGTCAAGAGAAACAGCTTCCTCCAAGGCTCATCAAACTTAACTCTTCGGGAAACTGGCAGACATGGCTCTTGACCTGCAATAAAGAAATATTAACATTAGATTGTACCATGAGCTCCATATTCGACGATGAACAGATTAAAAATGTGAAACATGCGAATGACCATGTACGCTTGTTTGCTTACGGGACTAAACTACCGTTGAGAAGGCAGGCGGCAAGCAAAGAAGCTGATCCTTAGCAACTCACCTCAGTTGTCAACACTAATCACTTGATGCATATGACAGCATAATAGAAGATTTTCACAAACTGAAAGTTTTCACTATAGTTGTGAGTGAGTCAAATTCGCGATTGCCTCTACAATGTCCTTCGCTTCAGGAAATATGATTAACCCGAAGATAGGTTTTACATCTTCAACTCCTGAATATGATTATAGATAGTTTTTGACATCAGGCCTCTCTGTACTAAATTCCCCCAAAAGGTATCCAAAAGGCTGCTGTCATTAGCAAAAGAAGCATTAAAACTTTTGTATACTTTGACAGTCACCATTAACCTTTTCTTATACATCTCATCCAACAAAGTGGAAGCASCAACCATATTTCCTACTTTAAAGCAAGCATATGCTAAACTAGTGTATACTACACTGTCTCCTGATATTCCCTTCTCATTCATCGAGATGAACATTCTTTGTGCACAATCAACCTTTTCTCTCTTGCACAAACTTCTTATGATTGCCCTGTAGATTGAGATGTCAACACAGAGACCTCTCTCTGAAAGCTCATCTGGCAATTCTGTGACAGCATTGTCATTACCTTGGTCGCAGTAAAAGCCAACAAGCCAAGAGAAAATAAAATAACTTGGAGAAAATCCAGCAGCAATCATGTCAAACATTGTATCTTTAGCATTGTTTACATCCTGAGTTTTGACAAAACCATGAATTAATGCCTTGAAAGTGAAAGAGTCGGGTTTTAGTCCAGCCTCTAGCATTTTAGCTCTAACTTTCAAAGCAGACTTCATATCTCCAATTTTGCAGTAGGCATTGATCAGTGTGTTACATGTAATAATATCAGGTTGAATTTTCTTGCCACTCATCTCATTCAACAGTTTATTTGCATCCTTTAGTCGACCTTCTTCACACAATTTCCGAAGAATTGAATTGTATGTAACAATGCCAGGATATAATCCCTTAGCTTCCATAGCATCATGTAATAGTAAAGCTTCTTTAAGATCATTTACTCGACAATATCCATCAATCAAAGTAGTGTATGTGACTTGGTTAGGGTTAGCACCTTTAATTTCCTTAAAAAGCCTTAGAGCCTCTCTCATTCTACCTTCTCGACAGTAACTGTAGATGAGTGAATTATAGGTTACAATATCGGGAGATATCCCACCTCTTTCCATCCTGTCTTGAACAGACAAAGCTTCATAATGCATACCCTTTTTACAATATAAGGAGATCAAAGTATTATATGTGATTAGATCAGGAAATACATTCTTAAGCTCCATTTCACTCAACAATTCTTCTGCTCTCTCCACATTCCCCGACTTAGAACAAGCATGTATCAGGACATTGTATACATGTAAATTTGGAAGAACTCCAACTTTTATCATCTTCTTATACACCTTCCACACAGTATCACACAACCTATCCTTAACCAAAGAATTCAAGAGTACAGTGCAAGCATGCAAATGTGGTTTCAATCCACATACCCTCATGTGATCAAACACTTGAATTGCACCATGTATCATCTTAGAATTAGCATAAAATATAATCAACCAACTTAAAATATGTGAATTCACTTCTGGATCATCACGATTACTCACAAGAGCATTCAACACCGTCGGTGATGACAAAAAATCCTTAAGTGCAATTTTTTCAAGCATACTTTGAGCACTCTTGAAATGCTTTTGCTTGGTGAGGATACAAATCATAACCCAAGAAGACTGCAAAGAAGGCTTGTAACTTGGAATTGATTCAACCCATTTAAAGAATGACCAAGCAAGAGAAGACTTATATGGTGAAATACTAATTAGAGTTTGATTGACGGTTGTTGAAGTCAGACAAGAACCAATCTTTGGCTTCAAAATATCGTCCCAGTGTCCCTTCAACACAATAGCACACACAGTTCTAACTACTTCACTTTCACTACTTACTCTAGCTAAGCTAGCCATCAATACATACCGGAAAACAACAGACTTTGCGAAACCCAGATCCTGATTTTGTCTGCCCGAGCCTTCGAAGCGCTATCGGGAAAGAGACTCGATGGTGGCAATAAGCAGGAAAACGACGTCGGCGGCGGACAGCAAAATTAAAAACTTTCGGGTCGGGTTTTTTTAACATTGAGAAAATGGGGTGTACGTGTCAACACAAGTTATGAGGCTCCGTTTGGCAAACCGAACGATGCATCAAGCAAACCTCTTTCACTTCGACTAATAAAAAGGGGAAAAGATCTACTTCCGTTTTTGTTTCTGCTTTTGCTTTAATGAGTTCTTAAAAGTCTATTGGTTATGGATCCCTATATAATTATCATCTTAGATTCACATAAATGATTTGTTTGAATTTGCTTGTAATAATACAATAATTTTCATTTTAATTTTTTTAATTTTCCTTACAATAAAATTAATTATTTTTTATAATGATGCAGAAAGAAATTCTACATTGGATAAACGAAAGTTCCTTACTTTAGCAATTTTTAACTAATATTTTTTTATTTAATGTGACCTCAAAATGATATGATATTTTGTGATAGTGTATTAACTCTCATTTTCTTATATTTTTTAACTTTAAAAATTTAAGGTGAAAATATAAAAATGTAAATTTATTATTGCACTCTCAAAAGAATTCTAAATTACAAACAAAAAATACAATTATAATTATATATACTAGAATTCAAATTTTAATTTTAAAAAATTATTACATTCGGTCAGATAGTGGCAATGAAAATGTCACACTGCTCATGAAAACCAATCAAATTCAATTCCAAATTGATTGTTGTTATTTTAGTTAAAATGTATTATTAAGACGCATTTGAAATTATTTATATTAATTGAAAAAGTTATTTTTGATTAAAAAAATAACTATCAAGTGTTTAGTAAAGCTTAATTATTATGAAAAAAATTGTCAAGATATTTTTTAAACCTCAATGCTTATACGAAAAAAGAATTTTTAATGATTTTCAAAAAAAATTAAAAATAAAACTTTCTCTTAAAGCAGATATTGCTTGCTTTAGCTAACCGTAATTTTAGTTTGTCATTCATATTACTTCATGGCAAGTGAAAATAAAAAAATATCATATTGAAAAACTTTATTTTCTTTATTTTAAGGTACTAAAGAAGTATTAAAGAAATTATCTTAATAATTTTTTTTCATTTCATTTTTCCTTGTGATCGATGGGTTGGTATTTCCCTGAAACCTAATTTCGTTTTCTATCTAACGCCACCTCTGCTATTACGCCAAGTCCTTGAGCCTTGATAAGCCCTACCTAAACCTCGGAATCAAATCCTAGCGCCATATAACACCTTGAGAACTCGAAGAAAGAAAGGTCAGCAGCGAGCGTCGCCGGGGGTTGCTAGAGTGGCAGAAACTTGGATACACGCTAGCTCAGAATAACAAGGTTCAGTAAAACTTGTTGTTCTGTGTGTATGCGAATTTTTCAATCTTGAAAAAGATTGTTAATCAGATCTAGAGAGGCCAAAGCCATTGGAGTGGAATAAGGGAAAGGGCAAGGGAGAAGAGAAAAAATCCACTAGTTAAGTAAGAATCTTTCTCTTTATGTTTTCTTGGTTTTGGTTCACTTGTTGGAGGGTTTTTGCTCAGCTGCTGTTATGTTCTCTGTCGACAGAATAAAACAGCTTTGTTTCTCTCTGCTCCATAATTAGATCATAGGAATCTGATATGGTTTGATAGTCTGAGTCTTAGATGATAGTATGACTGTACGGATGAAAACACCTTCCAGTACAGCATACATTTAGTTTCGGCTGTATGTGCTAAGCTAATAAAAGGCATAGGCATCGTCATGGTCCATATCGGGCAATGTGGCTGGTGGAAAGACCTAGGAGGAGATAACATACTTGAATTTCCCTTTACCTTTTTGTCTTTATGATAGACTGGTGGCAATGGGATGGAGGAGACCATAATTCGTTGGCAGGGAAATTTTGTTGAAATGTGCATAAATAATTAAATAAATTGGAACCTAGATAAATAAAAACGAGATTGTTATTAGTTTGTGAGTAAAATAAAGTTAATGATTGGAATGTCCAGCAGATGGCGGCATGTCCTAAAGGAATGGCTCGATAGGCATTTGCAGTGAGAGAGTATAGTTGTCTTCTGCTAGGTGTTGCTTGTATTGGAAATTAACTGATTGGCATATATTGTCTATGAGAGATAGAGAGCTTGTCTATTGGCCTTTTAGTACCAATCATAGTGGTGGTACGTGCAATCTCACCTCGCTTCTTGCCAGGAGATTGAGGAACTTGGCTTCTGAATTGAAAATTTTCTTTTCTCCTGCTCCCTAGCTAACTGGATGTATTTTATATCTGTGTCCCTGGGTGCTTCATTCTTTCAGAGTAGATGAATATGATTTTTCTGCCAAAGAAGAAATCCTTTTAACCTGTAAATGAACCTTAAATATAAATTTGTTATGGTTAAGGGGTTTACATGTGTATGGTCTGTTGTTCAATTTTCTCCTGTAGGGTATCGTGCAGTACTTATCACAAACTGTTGCAATCTTCTTTTGGAATTCTTTTGGGTATCTTCTGGTGCTGTTGCTGAAAAACGACTGCAATTCATGTCCTTTCTTGTTCAGAGTACGAAATTATGTCTGGAGTGAAGGATAAAAGGAAAAGAATAAAATCTTCTATGGAGAAGAAAAGAAAGAAGGATAAGGCTGACGAGATTGTTCAGTCTAGTAACAAAGGTATAGTGTATTCAATATATTTTTCTGCTTTCGTAATTCCTTAATAAATTTCTCTTATATGATAAAATTGATAAACTTTATGTCTCCATAGCAGAAGAAAACTATGAAAACAAATTGTCCAGGAAAAAGAAGCAAAGGAACAACAAGATAGCTAAAAATGAAATAGTTGCAGCAAACAAGTTACATGCGGAACATGGATCCGGTGATTGCAACCTATTAGCCAATAAAGCACAAGATAATGAAAAGAGAAATTTGAGAAAAAGGAAAAAGAAGAATGAGAAGAAATCTGAGTCGGACAGATTTGATAATGAGGCTGTAGATAACCTTGAGGAACAAAATGGTATGAACTGCAAATTTTCATGGGTGTTTCTATCTACTTGTGCAATTGGTAAATATAGTGATGGCTGGACTTTATGGTGCTGCCATCAGATGCATATTTCATATTCCTAGTCTTTCAGCAAATTTTTCTTAGTCTTTCACTTGCACCATTCATTAAGCTGGCTGCGTTCTCCCTCAGTTTCTGAAACAGCACGGCCAACTCATTCTGAAACTCAGGTTGAGACTGAGAGCCATGAAGAGCACAATGAGACTGATACTGGAAGAAGCATCATAACCTGTAAGTGGAATATCTATCTCCTATAGAATTTCTTTCACCTACTGAAATCCCCATGAATATTGTTACCATTAGTTATCTCTAGCATTCCTTTTTCATATTTTTCATTTTCTGTAGCCAAATCAAAGAAAGCTCGCAAAAAGAAGCAGCAGCTTTTATTATCCAGAGAGGACAAGAATCTGTCACAGAATAGGGATGCTATTGAAGATGACATTTACCAGATTTCTTCGGGGGATGAAGATGACTTGCGAGGAATGAAAAGTATGGATATGCTTTAGCCAGAATATCATTTGCATTTATTTAGTCCAATTCTCTTGAGGAAGAAACTGTTTAATTTATTCTTGAAATTCAACCTCCTCTTTTTTTTTTTTTTCCCTGTTTTCTTTTATTTTTGAAATGCAGAATGGATTATGGAATACCATCAGAGAAGACCTGGACTTGATATATTGCAAGAAAGGATTGATAACTTCATAACTGAACATGAAGCACAGGAAGAGCAGGTTCTTTTCTTGATTATGCATTGAACTTGTTTTCTATTGGTAATTAGCAGATGAAGGTGTTAAAGTGTCTTATTGTTAAAAAAGATTATGCAACTTAATACTGTTTGTTATGGCTGTCTTGAGGTCTGTCTTTGTTATTTATCATATAAGTGATGTATTTGGATCTTTTATTCTTGTGCCTCAATTCCTTGTTTCTGTTTGATATTCATTTGGCTATGGCACTTGCAGGAAAGAAAAGAAAGAGAAGCTAAAGCTGCAGAGGATGGATGGACTGTTGTTGTTCACCATAAAGGCAGGAAAAAGACCACAGACACTGAATCTGGGGTCGTTGTTGGTTCTGTTGCCCAGGCTACAGTTCTAGACAAAATGACCAAAAAGAAAAATAAACAAGTGGGGCTAGATTTCTACCGGTTCCAGAAAAGAGAAGCAAAGAGAAGTGGTATGATCACTGGTGGAAACAACTTAATTTTGGAGTTTATCTTGAGGAATCCAGCTTACTTTTGATATCGGAATTTGTTAAGTTCTTCTCTTCCTATGCTCTCTCTTAAATACTTACATGTGATTATATATTACCAAATTTTGAATGGCGTACCAATCAACTCTTTTCCTCTTTACCTTTTTAGGTGAAAAATATTGAAAAACACCTACTTTTTTTAAAGGATTTTCTGTGCACATATCTAAAGAAGGGTCTTTATAAATTCTTGAACAACCTTGAAATCAAGAAATGGCCTTTTATGCCTGCCTGTTAACTGAATAGTCCAACTAGAAAGACGATTAAAGATATCCCTTAAAGCTTTGTTTTGTTTTGAGAAATAGCATGTTGGTTGGTGTGTTTCTTCCTTTATAAGCRTTAGAATAATGTCTATATATGTAGATCTGTTTCTRATGTTGTTTATAAGGCGCAATTACTTTATRGTTACAAGATATCTAATTGTTATTACTCTGAGATGACGCSTGTCATAATTCCTATGTTATGTTCTAATAACKACTCCTCCTCCTGATTAGATTTTGATGATTCTCAAGGAAGTGCATTCTATATTTACTGGTTTTCCCCAAGTCGGTGTCTGTTCTKTTGGGAAGACGATACTAAAGTAAACTAAACTAAAGAGCACAGCACATACTTCATGCTTATTTTTAGCTACTGCCTTTGAAGTTGAATTAACTATGTTCATTTAATGAACTCAGCCGTTAGGCACTTACAAGTGGCAAAACTTTTCTGCCAATATTTCATAAGCACATTCATCCTTCTTCAGTCGAGTTATTCTCGATGACTTTGTTTTCTGCCCTATTTCTTCTTCGTCTGCTATTTGGTAATGCGATCCTTATTTGTTGCAGAGATTATGATGCTCCAGAGCAAATTTGAGCAAGATAAGAAGCGGATACAGCAAATGAGAGCTGCTAGGAGATTTCGACCTTACTGATCCTCCTCCTTATATTGTCCCAGAGGGAAAATACTGCAAGCTATCTGGACAGGATTCTGAGTCTTCAAATTTTCTCTCCTGCTCCTTTTTAGGGAAAAGGCTTCACTGCCAAATATTGGGATGACGGTCTAGCAGATGGACAGACAACTTCAACAGTTTTGTTAAATGCTTGTAGTCACTCCCAAGAGGGGTTGCTGGCTGTTCCTTCCTGGCGTTTATTTTATTTTTGGCGGAAGAGTACCTCTTATTTGTAGAGAATGATGAGATATTAGGCCTTCGTTGGAGAATACAATCAATGTTTTAGATTTGCTGTTTGCACCATTTTTGACAATGTCAAACAAGATTACAGGAGCATGTTCCAAGAAGCATTTCTGAACTTCTGGTGTGAGCCTTCTTGTCCCTCTTTGTCCTTTTCTCAGTTCCAGATCTTACCACACGAGCTGAACAAAATGCTACGAAAAGTTTGCTTTTATCACTTCGAGTATAAGGTGCGCTGCACTTAATTGTTAAGGTAATAAAGAGTTTAATTATATTTAAATAAGGTATTAAGCTCGAATTTTATTTGTTAGAAAGCTTTACGCACTTTACGACTTTGCCCTTTTACAAGTTTTTTGCCCTTTTCAATTTGAAATAATTAAAAAACAAAGTTTCGAATATAAATGATTCAAATTTAAAATAAAAATTAAATCTTTAAAAATTATCTTTCAAATTAAGATCATGATATCAACCCTATAAAGACATTCCCTTTAGTTTATATTTAACGAGCAAATGTGGATTATAGAATCTCGAAGTACAAAACAGGCCCATGTGCTTAATTAACAAAACAGGCCCATGTGCTTAATTAAGTGTTTCACTCGTCCCCTATCTGAGATAAATAGGAGCCAGCTACTAAGGATTATAAGGTTGTTAGGATTGGAGTTGTACAGGAAAGACTAGGAAAAGAGCATTCAAAGTCAATATCGGGGTGCCGTTCAAAGTTGCAATATACAATCTCAGGTGCAATTCTTGAGAGAATTGGATGGTGTCTCCATATCAATAGCACATTTACCGTATTTCGCCCACTTGTTGGTCATTCCATTGGTGCAGACAAACGAATTGGAGCAATGAGGCTATCTGAGATAAGTAGGAGCCAAAAGTAGAGGACGCAGGAGCGCTCCCGGTAAGCCAGAATTTATCATGGAAAAAGAAATGATGGTAAACTCTAATCCAAGAGCAGTGATTACAGGCCTCCTCACTGTTGGGAAAATGCAAGGTAACTGTGCTCCTCAGACATGGATCTTGGACGCATGAACACTTTACAGCTTTAAACTAAAGTAGTAGCTCAACTGGATCATATGGTCAGATAAACTAGAATCGATTACATTCATCCCAAGACTACAATATGAAAAACCACAATATCAAATATCAAATACTATTGAAAAAAGTAAAAAAAAAGAACATGTCAGAAAACCTCCATGCAATCCCTTCTTCAAATTTAAGGGCACCTTTACAGATACTATTGTAAACCACCATTACTAAAATCTAAAAAGCACTGCGAGCAGCCAATTGCTCTCATCCCTCGGTGTTTTACTCTTCGTCATCATCCTCTTGCTCATCATCATCATCTTCAGAATCATCACTGCCTTTCCCCTGCAAAAGATAAATATCATTATTAGAAACCAAATCGTGCAATGTTCCAGAATATTAAATGCAATTTGACAGTATCTGATACTTAAAAGAAACTAAATCATATTTACTCAAATCAATTGTATGAAGCATCACCATAACAGACAGCTCCATGGGGAGGAAGTCGGGGATTTAAGTGAATAAGCAATGCAGTCAGTTTTGGGTATTTTCCAGCTTGGATTATTATTATACTCTAGGTTGATAAATTAAGTTTAATCAAGATATCAAGACAAAAATAGAGGAAACTCCTTGATGTAATAGAAGAACAATCTAGCTGATTCATAAACAAGTTCAATCAAATTGCCTGCTGAACTAGGTGGCAATGTCACAAAGACTACCTCTTTCTTCCTTTTTTTTTTTTTTAAATTTTTAGTATCAAAATTTGCTGGTAACTCAACAAGATCCTAAGAGTTGGAGTTTATGGCTACAAACTAAGTTCTTAAAGCCTCTCCCACCGAAGCAGATTATGAAAGCTCCACCACTTTACAAATAAAACCCTTGTATTTAAAACAGAGCATATAGACACCAAACTAATTTGCAAATTCCTTTTCATTTAAAAGGAAAGTTTCTTCAATCATGGACAAAGACGTGAACTTTTTCTTTTTCTCTTTTTTCCTTTTTTTTTTTTTTGGGTCTGGGGGTCTAAGAAACTTATCCATGACTCTGGAAACAAAAGGTAATAACCGTAATTATTGATCTTTCTTTACCTCTTCATCGCCTTCGTCATCAAAATCTTCTTCATCAGCCTCCTACAAGATATAAAAGGAATATTGCATCAAAAATAAAAAATGCTATGAAGTAAAACCATCCAACTATGATTAAACCTCCACTAGGTGTCAAGCAAAATCCAAAAGTAAGTAAAGCAAAACCATTTAACTTCATAAAAACTGCCAAAGTAACTAAAAGAGAGAAGGTAAAAGGAAAATTACAGTGTTAAAATAAGTCAGAGGGTTTGGCCATAAGTCATCTTTAATTATCTCAGCAACCTGACAAAAAGAAATTTAACCATAAATATAGGTGTTCGGACAAGATAAGAGTTCACTGAGCACAGCTTGACATATAGGGCCCTAAAACTTTCTGTATTAAATGCAGAATTAAAGGATTTACCTCATCCTGAATTTCATCTAGATCATCATCTTTTTGCTGGCATTCTGTAAACCAACTGAAGAAGCTGCAGCCACAACAACCAAGAAAATAAACATATTCTACTCAGCTTTTGCTTCAAAATACAAGTTAGAATAGAAATTTCAACACATATAAGCTAAAAGCTTACTGACCCTGAAAGCTTTACTGACACAACCACAAGCTACGGAAATTTAATTAAATCCCAAAACTAATAGATTCTGCAATTCTGCAACTTTGGAAGGACTTGGTAAAGGATTTGATGAACATCGGGAATAGGGATACATAAATCGCAAAGCTACGTACATGACATCAGAACTAGGGATACATACATTTGATGAACATTGGAAAAGCAGCAGGTCCTAGGAAAAGGATTGTATATAGTTGATCAAAGCTACGGAAAATTAATCTAATGCATCACAGCATTCACCCAGAAAGGGAATATACTACAAGATGTCTCATAGTAAGCCAATCAGTTGAAACTAACTTAAACCATACAGGATAGAATCCCAACCTTTCCTCCGCATGGGACCGCTTGTTGCCTTTCTTCTCATTAGCAACTCCATTAGGAATGCCCTTCAAAAGGTCAATGCGTAATTAGTTCAACCAAAAGTACAAACCTCCACCCCCTCCCCTACTCAGGTTACGATGACGGTATCTTACCATGCCCTCTTTCCATTTGATCGTTGTTGACGTAACTTTGGTAGTTCCTTCGTCAAGGAAAGTAAAAGTCTTTGTGAGCTTTGTATCTTCAAAGTAAGGATTTGGATTGAAGTTCTGGAGAAAAGAAATAAAACAAAGTTAATACTTTCAATAAATTACATGAAATAAGAATAGCTTTAATGGGCGTTCAGAACTATAGACTCACAAAGGTGATAGAGTAACCAGATTTCACATCTTTAGAGTCTTCCACTTCAATGGAATTCAGATACTTGAAAACCTACAACACGTGAGAGAACTATAAACTCAGCAAATAAACAAGATTTAAAAGGACTTATGACTCAAGCAGCAAATTTAAGCAAGCCTATAAGAAGCTTACACACTCCTAATACATTGATCATTATGCATGGAAGGGGGTTGGAGGGGGCTCTTCATGCTTAGGAAAGGTAACTACAATCAAATATAGAGAGTGAAGGAACACAAATCAAACCTTTTGGTCTTCTTCAGTTAAAAGTTCACCAAGAGCAGGATGGCTCATAAACTGCACCCAGTTATGCACAGGTTAGACAGAGTTAACATCTTGAGAGCAGAAAGTTGGGCAATTTAAATTCAGAATTCAAGGAAAAATAGGGGGAAAAGGGAAAAGACAAAAGAATCGGGATGAGTCACTGACAGCAGTTAACCAAAAGTCAGGAATAGATTTGACAATCTCATTTCTCTTATCATAWATGGGCTTGCGTATCTCATTATACTTCTGTTCAACTTCTAAGACTCTGTCACTTGCTTCCTCATTGATCTGCAAGCAAAAAGCAATTATCAAAACTACTGTACGCTGGCTAGAATACCAGACCGCACATGGGAATACAAAAAATATAATGAACTAGGTTTCACTTGTCAGAAAATAAAAGCTTCATAGTAAAAAATAATGTTGCTATCACACAAAATAATTAGTTAAACACCACACTTACTTGGAAACTGTTATTACATGCAAGTGATGAAACTTAATTACATAGGTTACACAGAAACTCACACAGAACATTTAATACGAGGAATCTGATCCCTTTGCTCCCTCATTCACTCCATGACCCATTAGTTGAATAAGAATGAATCTATATTGATACTCTTATTCACTAGTCTTAGATTAATTTTATATGCATAGAGAGAGAGAGAGAGAGAGAGAGAGAGAGAGGTTCAAGTTTTTACCAAAATCATTCAGACACGTCAATTTGAGCTAATAAATGTTGGGAGGTGCTTCGCTGGGCTTAATACACAGAATGATAATAATCAACGAAAATACGGCACTCCCTTTAACGAAACTTCCAACTGTCACGTAGCAAGCAAATATCCGAAGTAGCTAATGGACACCATAGATCCTTTAAAATGATTACTTGCCATATGTGATATGAGTATTCCAAAATGTTGATCTTCTACTTGCTCTTGATATTAATAGCAAGTACCTTACGCGTCACAACGATGTAGAGCAGAATTGCTCGTCATGAGGAATCACCCCCAAACTTCGTGCTTTTGGCAAGAAAAGCTACTACCATTTATCTTGGAGTTGGTATATGATGCACTCAAATACAAGGTTAAAAAACAGTCAAAATTAATCCCTCTAAACCAATTTTTTGGCCTCAACTGAAGATAAAATTTTCCTGGTTAGATGCCTCTTTCTAAAAGATGAAAAATCATCAACCTTAATCAGCTTATATTCCAGCGAGAACCTGGGACGAACTGTTGCCTACATCTTCATAGATCAGTTTTAATTTCTATGTAGTTCAGTAAACAGTTGTCGGTCAAGCTAAACATAAAAAGCCCAGCATCGAGAATTAAAAAGTTCGATAAACAGTCGATCACCCACAAACATTTCATTCTTCATACATTTAAGTATAGCAACCAGAAGCAGAACTTAAAAAAAAAAAAAATGCATAAAAATAAAGAGCGACATACGGCCAAGAACACAAAATTACTCCCTATTAAAAAGCCTATGTAAAAGATGCAAGTTTTCAAGAAAATATAACCATCAACGTTCTTCAAAACCAGAATAAGAAAATACCAGTACTGATGTTCCATAAGCAAATTTACTAACAAAAAGGTTGCTATGATTTCCGTTACATTCTCAGCAAAAAGAGAGAGAGAGAGAGACGAAGCAAATCAAGGTGGGGCAAAATTTGGAATTACTTTCTCGAGCTCATCTTGGATCTCCTGCAACTTTTCAATAGAGAGAACGAGGTCTCCATCAATGTGCTCAACGTTATTGTTCTCCTCTTCTCCTTTGTCTGAAACCTTCTGCTTCTTGCCTTTGTCAGCGCCCATTCTCTCGTAGCTGTTTGCTAAAACTCTCAAAGGCCTCAACACACTTCCGTCAAATGTGAGCTTAAACCCTAAACCCTTTTACGTCTTATACGTGAAACGGTTCAACATTCGGTTGCCTTCGGGTTCTTGGTCCGGTATTGGTTTTGCTAGGCCTACCTAAGTACCTTTACTTTTTTTTTCCCCCCCCCCCCCCCCTAATAATTATACCTTTTTTTTTTTCACAAGAAAAGTTTTGAAATTTGACATACCATTTGAACTTCAAATAATCAGCCACTAAAAGAAATAGTAAATGAGAAGGAGGGTTGAAAAAGGAAAATTAATTTTTTTATGAGACATATTAAAAGTGGAAAAGATTCAATGTTGTTCACATGCTTACAATCATCGGTGCCTAGATTTTAATTAATAGTCAAAATGACTTAAGAATAATATAAGTAACTAGGCAAATATACTAATTTTAGAAACTGCAGCCTCTATTTATTTTGTTAAAGAAAAAACATTTTTTTTTATAGTTCAATTTGTTTTGCTTCTTATAAGTTAGAGCACGACTTTATTTATTTTAGGAGTTAATATATATACTTATCATATTCTGATTAGTGTATTATGAAAATGTATTAAAAGATTTGGGGCCCTTCTGATATTCAAGTAGAATATAACTCATTCACTATTTATTTTGTTACGCGATGAAACTATCAATATTTTAAAACACAAAAAAAAATCGATAATTAAGATTAATTGAACGATATATGAAATTTATAATGTAAAAAATATTTTTATTTTATATTTATTTGTTATTGTTGACTTAAAAATTTCGTTATGATGACTGTCAACTGACTAATCGTTGGATCAGTTGTAGATGCTATCGGTTGGCTACCTGATGGATAAGCTAAGAATGTTATCAGCTGACCTCACTGAGTTAATAACAAACTTGTAGTTCGATACGTCTAAAATTTAAATATAAGATCCATCTTTAAAAAAAAAGATAAACAGTCTCCTATTACAAAGGGTATGGGGGGATGATACCAGGTTCAAAGGAATGATGCACTCTTTTAATTCTTTTTGTCCCCATATCATCACACAAAACTGTCAATTAACCTACACTACCCATAACCATCAGGTGACCTGAAGGCTTGAGGGGATCAGAAAAGGTCTTTTCTTTTCCCCTGTTCCCCTCAGATAAGATGCACCGTAGGCCATCCTCGAAGTTCTCAATGAAAGTCCATAACCGTGGAAGGGTGAGAGGAAAAGGCGATCATAATGTCCCATCCCTTTGTCTAGTAGTCTCATTGTTACTCGTTCAACCTAGGACGCTAGGCAAAGTTAGTCACGATCGAAGCTGTAAGTTTTTGCACTAAAGAAGAGTTCCTGACTTACTTRAAAAAAACCTCCAGTTAGATTGTAAAGCAATGATTTATAGAGGAAAATAGCAGGAACTTATTTTAGTTGATAGTCCAAACATCAAACTCTAAGGGCAATACCCTTAATCTTATTAAAGCAACGCAAAATCGTATAAAAGTTGTAAATAAAGTTATTAATAAAGTGGTAATAAAGATGTAAAAAGGTTATAAAGAAAGCCGTAAATAAGCTATTAAATAAGATATAAAAGTATTTAGATTGATAAATTTGATGTTGGTTTGAAGACATTTTTCTTCATCTCATTCTTCTCCATCTTCAAGTCCTCTAGAATGTTCCACTCTTAATTCCCCTAAGATGATACTCCTCAAAGATCATAGGGTTGTGCAAGAGAAATCATGGGTGGTACAAGAGAGATCATGGGATTGACTCGATCAAATCTACTCTTAGTCTTATAATCAGCCTCAGCCAATAATAACCTAGTTTAGCCAATGGAGTGATAGCTAATGATAATCCAGCCTTCAATTGGCTGAATTTTGGTGCCAACGTAACTTCTATTACTTTGATTCATAAATTGTCTAAACTAATCTTTTCCAAGGAATTAGGCATGGAATTCGGTCCAAACTCATCTGCTAGTGCTTAGCCAATCACTTGGATCCTCAGCTAATGAAGCACTATCTTCTTCTCTTTTTAGTTACTTGCCTTATTGGCTACTTGCATGATCAGCCTCCTAAAGCTAGAAGAATAATGTGCCATTATTATCAGGTTTTTACCATTTCTAGACGTCCTTTCAAAAAGGACTCTGAAATAGACGGTACTATTGAAAGAGTTGCATAAATAGATGGAACATACTTAGCAAATGCATTCCTCCCTTCCATGTCTCTGACAACACCGACTTTCCTTCTTCCAAGCCAGCCTTCTTTTTGAAAAGAGTCCAGCTATATTCATAACTCATCTTTCTGATTTGTTCACTGCATCTAGTATGGTTCGTCATTTGCTCATGACAAGTAATGTCACAAGTAATAAGGATTATCTTACTTCTATTTATGTTGTTAAGATAAGCATCTTTTAGTTAAATGCGTTCGATTTTCRTGTGATTTGTACGTTCTTCCCGTAAAAGCGTCAAGAGAGCCTTCTCCTAAAAAATGTTCAAAAGGGACTTCTTTTATGCAACTGGCTTTCTTCTTTGACAATATACATCATAGCAGATAGTTCTGTTGAGGAAGACAAGGAAATCAATTATCTTGACTTTCGACGATATTTTTCGACAAGAAACTGGTGGGCACTGGCTGGTTCTTGGGAGGAAAAAGATCATGGAGGGAGAAGATASTAACGTTATTATAAGTAAAAGAAGTACTAAGAAAAGAGAGAGAAGAGCACACAAAGATCTCTTTGTCCTTTGCAAATGTCAAAAAAGATGAGGTAGCTTATTTTTGCTAAAGTCAGAAGCTGAGATAATCTTACTTCCATTTGCCAAAGTCGGTATTCTTAGAGACATGGAAGGAGGAATACATTTACTAAATGCGTTTATAAATTTTCTTGAAATTGGTGTAAGGACCGAAAGCATTCAGCAAATGCGATGAATTTTTTACCAAAATTATTTGACAAATGCTTTTCGTCCATTTTTGTCATTCTTTTAATAGTATCATCCATTTTAGAGTCCTTCTTGAAAGAACGTCTAGGAATGGGAAAAAACCCCCAGCTAGATGCATTTTCAACATTTCTTGTCAGCTAAAAGTTAATGTTAGTATATGTTGCCTGTCATCAGATCAAGTTCCTAATCCTTTTTCTTGTCTAGTGTCACTATAATTGGCTGAAAACTTGAGGATTGAAGTATCTACAAGGTTATTAGCTTTACAAATATTTTAGTCTTTTCGAACATCTATAATTTGGTACCAACAGTTGTATAAATTTCTTTTTGATACAATGAAAGAAGCAATTTAGATGGAAATATTACTTGAATGGAAATGATTTGAATCTCTTCTCTTCTCTTTAAAAGAAATTGGAGAAGGAAAATGGTTTTACATAATATAGGTACRTCTCCTAAGATTGGGTTGTAAGTGATACAACTCAGAGTACCCAAATCATATATCCATGCACTGAATTGGGCCATCACTCTCTTTAAGGCTTTGTTCATTGTAGTTTCAGTAAGGACCTTTTGTCTCTATCGGTCCAATAGTCTGGATTGGAAGTCCATCTGATGTTTTTAAGTGTAAATATTTGATCAGTGGGATGAGTCAATGGCTTAGCAATAAAGCGATTCATTCTTACTAATTTTTTCTTCAATTTACGCTGCCATTAAGCTAATATTTCAGTGATATAATACCAAATTCGTATTAATTCCTAGGATAATGTATATTTTGATTGAGCAAATGAAGTGCCTAATTGTAATTTAAAAAGTTTAAAATTCAATATCTATTTCATATACTTTTAACGTTGTAAAGTATTATATATTTAATGTATCATGTTGATCTAAAATGCTTTGGCTAAAGCTAGATTATTTGAGTCYGTCATACTAATAGGAACTTTTGAAGTGACTAAATGGTATYAGAACCCAAGTTCGATCATGAAATCATGATCAGTGGTTTAAATCTCACATCCGACCAACAATCAATATGGAAGTTTTTCGTGTAAGACCCTGGGAAAGGACCTACTCATCGAGATAGAAAAAATTAAAAGCATTTGATCCCGTCAAAGTGATAGGATCCTTTGAAATGACTAAGGCGTGTAATATTTGATATACTCCATTCTCGAATACTCTATTAACTACTAATATGATATGAAAAATATTATGACTTTATGTACGGTAAAATTTTTTAGATGAAGTTGTAATTTAGACTAATATTATAAACAAATGCCTTTGTTTCAAAATCAGCTCAAATTAATTTGCAATGACTCAAGATCCAAAGATATATATATTCACGCATATTGGAAGTGGTCCAAGAGTCCATGCAAGATGAACATGGATTGATGACTCCAAAAATTACGTATGATATTGATATTCAACTTCTCTTGGTCCCTTCAGAAAACATTCCAATAAACTCAATAAATAAATGCTTCAGACCTACAAAGTTTACATTTTTATAAGAAGATATCATGATATTGATCTTTGCACTCTTATAATTGGTCCCTTCAAACATTCTTTGCTTTCCTTCACATAGTTATAGTATTCCTCCGATCAATTTAAATCAATTGCTTTCTCTTCATATCTGTTCATGTAGTTGGGATTTAATGGAGTTTGGTATGCTCGTATTGCCATATATTCTTTCTTTCTTTGGAAGCATTTTTAAATACACGGATCTTTACTAACTTGTAGGTAATGAAACTTTCCCTAATAACTACCGAAGTACTAATCACTAACTAATTACTATATAACTTGAAATGGTTATAGAGTGCGAACCTATAGCCTTTCTAAGAATGATAAAAGGAGCGATTGTTTGAAGATCCTTCTGGGACTAGCCAAGAATCAAGATTGGTAGCTTCCTATTTGGTGATAGTTGCTTGACATAAGTTTGCATTTTTCTGACTTTGAGCTATGCAATACTTGTTTTGAAAGTGATAGAAGGGACTATTCGGTCCTGTCTTTGTTGCTTGACAGGAACAAACTTTAATGAAGCTACCAAACTTGTTAAAGATCAACAAGGAATGAACATGATCACGTTGTTGTTTTGAATGGATGCCATTTTTTTCATTTTTCTTTTCTTGATACTTATGGATGATAATTCATTTTGATTTGGAGTAGTTTTGATATTCAAGAACAATATCTTGGTCTTATGCCCTCCCTACCCTGCTCTTGAAAGTTTCTTATTCTCATACGTAGGATGCGTGGTTCTTCACCAGTCATTCAATCCTGTTGTTCGAATTTAAGGATGATACCACCTGCAGAGTCCTGGTAGGGCTTTGTTGTTTGTTGCAGAAATAGCTAAATAGACTGATCTATAATACCAATTCTACACGTTGATTTTGAGTATTTCCTAATTCCTAAGAAGGTATGTCCCATCTACTGTAGAGACAAGCCCTGAAAATCCTTTGAATTTTGTAGTTCTCAACTTCAAGATTGATCAAATTATGGTTCCCCCTAAGGTGCACATTTTGTTGCATTAGTAGTTTCCTGCTTGTTGCTTTTATATGTTTAATATTTTCCTAGGTTCACCTTGGTCATATATGAGGAGTCCAATAGCAGAGATTTCTGTATTCTTGCTAACCAATTTCATAATCAGAATCGGAAGAAGCTCTATAAGATACGCGAGTGGTTGGTGGAATACGAGTAAGGACTTTTGCCCAAGTCCCTTGCTTAAAGGACTATTGCACTCCGCTTTCTTCTCACCTGAGGTCGTGCATGTTTTGTAGTCTATACCAGAGTAGAAGACAGATTTGTTTAGTTTTGTCCACAGTTCCCTGAGCGTATAGTTCAACTTTCTATGTCGGTACTCAATAATTCTTCTTGCTTGGCATACATCAAACGTGTCAAAAACCTCTTTCCGAGCACTTCTTTTCATTTTTCAAATCAAACTACTGTTGGTTTCAATGTTTAGGGTGTTCAGGTGTTTCACACATGGATATGTTTCTAAGCACAAGATATGGTTATGTTTGTGCTAACTGCTAATAAGGCAGAATTCGTCTTCACAAATGAACTTTGTTTTAGAAAGCTTTAAAAATGAACCACCCCAGAAATTTGGAGTCTGGAACTAAAGAAACAATTCAAATCGTACAGTTTACCAAATTACATTTCTTTCTCAGGCCCTTGAGTAACGTCCTCAAGAGAAAAACAGTACATATTGCATATAAATCTGACCGATTGGAACTTCAGAAAACTAATTAAGAACAAAATTCTTCAGGTGGTGTACTGAGAATTTGGTGGTGCCTAAAGGGGATATCAGTATCTTTCCACTCTGGTCTCGTGTACAGTTTCAGCAACATTTACAGCTTTTTGGCTCTTGCATCCCAGTAGTCCATTAGGGCGCGTTTTTCGCACCTCTTTTCCCACTGGTTGTTTGCTTCTGAAGTCCTTTTTAGTTGCATGAGGTGGGATTATATCAGCTCCAGTGCCAATACGTTTTGCATCATAATCAGATATAGCAGATGAGAAATCYGCAGCACTTGCTGTCACAACGCTCCATTCAATGCTGGCCTCACTTGGAGCATACTGGGTTGTGGGAGTCATGCAACCAGATAAATCATCATCTGCAGCTTGCATAGTYAAGATTTGGAAGCTATTTCCAGATATATTCTCTATTTCAAATAGATCAGAGCTAGCATCACTGGCCAAGTCATCACAAATTGTTGTGCTTCCTATAGTTGTTAGTGGATGACTTGAGGCTTTTGGGATGGCATCCCATGTTAACACGGAAAGTTTTCTCTCAAGGTTCGTCACAATATCTCCTTTTTTCATGGTATCAGAGCCGAACACATCTAGGGACTTTCGCAACTCCGCGAGTTTTTCATCCTCCAACTGCTTTTTGGCAGTTGAACTTTGTGTGTCAGAACTGAGTATAGGGAACGCAAAACCTTCACCTCCTTTTGGTCCTGGTGGAGAAAGCTTCCTCCCGTACCCCGTTCCCGGATCTCCTCTTCCATTCTCAGCAACATATACAGCTCTGCTCTCCATACACGGCCCAGTGCAACCAAAAGAGGCAATGATCCTTCTTCCCAGTGCCTTTTTTGGCTTTGTCTGGACTGCGTTTCTTGGAAAATTCTTTAACAGTGCAGCTCCACTGTTCCCGCTGCTTGCTTCAGAATATACACTCGGAGTGGCTGACCTTAAACTTGATTTCATACGGCCAGGAAGATCAATCAACTCCTGATTTTTACTTTCATTCGTCATTCTATTCCCATAATCCAATTTCAAATTGAAGTATTTGTCAGCACCAAATACTCCAATTTCACCATTTGTAGAATTCATTTTCTCAACTTGTGTTGGACCTGCTCGAGGCAAAAGTAATGCAACTTTAGGATCCTGCAGAGGCCCGGGTTTAACCTTAAATGCGAAATTTTCTGGTGGATCATGGAGAAGAGATGGAAGTGAGGCAATCCGATGACTGGGTACATTATCTTGGCTGTCAATGGRGTTTGAGAAGTTGATAGCATATGTTGGCTTGATCACAGATGACTTTATTCTTCCTGATGGAAATGAAGTCTCTTTTGATATGGTTGCCGAAATAGGATCCTCAACTAGACCTCCCGTCTTTTGCACGAAGCTTTCTTGATCACTAGTCTTGAGATAGTATGAAAATGAGGCAACACGACTGGCCAAATTATCTTCAGCATCCATTTTTTTTTTTTTTTAATTGCACCAGTGCAATATGAGTTGGAAAAAGAAAACTCCGACTTGATCAGAGAATCTCTACACTAATTATGAAGTTTTGGAGAAGACTACGAAAGTTGTGAAAGCAAAAGAATAARAAGATGATGATTATAATGTGGACTACACAAACAAAAAGATACGAAAAGATGATGAGGAGAGCTTGGAGAAACCAAATAAACTGTGGAATGAAAACATTGTTTCAACTGGGGGCTTCCTTGTTCTCTTGTTTGATTGGTAAGCATCAGTATAAATAGGGTTAAGAGGGCTCCATGGACAGCAGACGAGGGTCCTACAAAATTCAGAGCAAATTGTTTTAGTACTAAATTTTTCGTTAATCTCATAAGTTAAAATTGAATTATACAATGAGAACAAAGTTAAATATATACGAATAAAAAATATATTTGAAATGATTCTTATTAAAACACTTGAAAAAAATGAATTTTGTAAATAATTATATATATAATATTAAAAATCTTGGATCCTTCTGCAGAAGAATGAGCAGATAAGACAGTCGTGCTTGTCWCTAGGAAACGTCGATGTGATTTACATTAAAGAGACCATCTTAAAGTTGGAAATTCAAGTAGATGAATTAGTGGCTCAAGAATGAAGCAGAAGGATCATCACTCGTTACATGGAGCCCACAACAGTACTTATAGGCAACARTTTTGATGATGGGTTSATTCTGGAGAGGTTTCAGCTAGTTTTAAGSCKGTGGGTAGGACGTTGTTTAATGAGCCTGAACAAACATCACGACTTGAGGGACTTTTATGTCGATCAACAATGAGTGCTGTTAGTAAGTGGGTTTGAAGACGGGTAACAAKTTTTTTTATCAGGGGAAAACATCTCAAAATCAGAACTTTACATAATAAGCCAAGAGAAAGACTAGAAACAAATACAACAGCCTTGGAACTATTGATTTTTACATAAAACTACAATAAAGGAAATCAAGTGTTCACCATTGTCACCTTCCTCCTATTGCTACACTCGATCCCAGTAAGTCTTTGGATCAAAATCGAAGCATTAACTGCTAATATTTGCAGAATATGCTGATTAATCTATCATATATACTATTAGAATGTGTTGTTCTTTCCCCCTGCTGCAATCCAATATCGTTTTACCGCAACTAACATCTTTTCAGGGACTAAAACGCCATCCTCGTGATCCACGGTTCTCATGTTCCACCTCATACCTGCCACAATTCTTTTCACCTTGGCTAGCACATCTGCATGGTCTCGGAATATAACTGCACCTTCTGGTCTTAGAATTCGATCCACCTCTAAGAGAATATCTTCTGCACTACACCTGCAAGGATTGCAAACAGAACAAGCATTCAATAAGGAGTATTAAAATTAAACTTCAAGCTTATAACAAGACCAATCATATTCATAACTTTTGCTCCTGCAAGGATGGGATGTAAAGGACTGCTTTATTGGCCCCATATTAGCTAATTGTGTAACATCAAGTGAACTTTTATATTTCCTGGAAATTAGTTAGCCCCCTAGGAGTTGATTTTCAACATTATATCCTGATGAATGGCTTTCGTCAATATGAAAGATTCAAAAAACTATTAGCAAGGGCCAAACGGATGGARAACCACTGTTAATAAGTACTTACTTATCCTTGTACAAGCTGAAAAGACCATCAGCATGAATAAGATCATATGTCCTGGGATAAGTGGAGAAGGCTTCACACCTAAAAAGAAAGAAAAAGAGGGGACAAAAAAAAAAAGAATTAACCACAAAGAGTATAAACCATAGGAGGAAAAAAGAWYTTAGACCAAAATGTGATTAAATCCAAGAGCACTTGTAASGGCAGAAAACACCACCATCCTCCTTCAGTGAAGTGCCGCTTCGGACAGCCAAGAAAAGAAAGTGAAGGCTTCCAAACTAYRGGAATTAAAAGCTACACAGGCAGGCAGCCACTAATACAGTTATAAATCAAATAAGAAAGGCTGCAATTAATGAGGAAACATACGAGTATTGCAGTCATCTGGATGCAGAAAATTGTAAGGTTAGGATATTGCAGCTCTAGAAATTTCCAAAGGGAAGAAAGCAAGCTGGCAAAAAGGTTGAATTGAATCAGAGTTTCAAAAAGCTTAACATATTCCCCGAGTGAAATTGACCTTCGGACTTTTGTGTCATCCCATTGCAGTATATTCTATCTAATATACTTGATAGATGACGATGATGATTCATGTTTTAACCAAATTTGATAAAAGACAATGTGAAAGGAGTACATAAAGTAATCTATTCCTGAAAGACATCATCTTTCTCTAACTACTTGCTATTTTAGCATCAAGTCCTACTACGGCAACTGCCAAATACATGCACTATTCTTCATGTACTTTAGATATGATCACGATTCATCTTTTAACATACTCTATGCTTCCCTGCTTTCTCCAATAACAAGGAAAAAAAACCAATAAATTGTAGGCAAATTCAAGCAATAAAAAACAACAATACAACAGGAGTAGTTGAAGCTATTTATTGCTCAAATAAATCATATTTCCTGATTGCTGCCATTTTGGCATAAATTCCTGCTAAGCCTACTGCCCATCAGTATTTGATTGTATCGAYCATTAAGACCAATATCTTGACCAAATTTGCTACCCGCATTTAAAAYGCTCTTTCATATCCTGCTGGTTGCTGAAAAAACTCAATATCAAYTAAAAACCTTCTGAGAACATCAAGGGCATCTCAGTAGTTCCAGGTTCTCATTTTACCAGTCAAGCTACGTGCTCAATTTGCTGCTAAGCTCAATATCTTTCAAGAAATATAAAYGGTAATTGAATGGAATACAATTTCATCCAAAACATGAGGCAGTTAGATACCTTACAACACTATCAAACATTTGTTGCAACTCAAAAAACACAAAAAATATGCTGTAAATGTAGTTTAAAATCTAATCACCCCACGAAGGGGCAATCGGTTAGGGCATTAGAGTTAAAATAATTGCTCAYACTGTTTGTAAAGTTTTATGGAAAAAATATTTATTAGGTTATAAGAATCAATCCTAGTGACTTGGAATATTTTAGTTACTCATTTATCAATATGAGGGAAATAAATAAAATAAGATAATGCTAATATGCAGCAGAAATGGACAAACAACTCAAACCCAAGTCAAATCAAATCATATGGATTTATGATCCGATGAAATCGATGAGGTAGCAATCATGATTAAGTAGGAAGCATACAGTTTATGTATTCGTCCTATACTCAAGCTTATGAAGTATAATTTTTCATAATAAACAGTTAGTTCGAGAAGAGACATAGGGACAAGCGCAGTGAGTAAAGATATCAATGTTTGCGGTATTTAATAGAATATCCCAAAAAAGCCACCGGTGCATGGAGATGGCCAAATCAGTACGTGTCTGCGGCATAGAGTGGCTAGCCTAGTGGCTCTTGTTAT
>MEJB01000028.1:3888921-3915582 GCA_001752375.1 Rhazya stricta | reverse complement strand
ATTCCAGGAATGAATCCGTTGGCTATCCTCGGTGGAACAGTATGGAGTCTTTCTGGAAAAGGCTTCAGTTCCCCTCCAGAAACTTCATCTGGGCTAGTAGTTTCCAGATACGGAGTTGCACAAGCCTCTATCTTCTTATACCTACCCCCCACCCCAAATTATGAGTTGTTAATATTACATGCAAAGAAGCTATATAAAAATTATAGAAGTATACACATGTCTTGTATAGCAAAGTTGTTATCCTGAAGCTATATTGGCCTATTGCTTGATACTGAAGATTATAAAGATCAAAGTCTTACTTGTGATTATATTTTACYTCCCAAATAAGACAGCTAATGAGTATATTTTATTAGAGAGAAAAGGGCTGAAGGAAAAGTAAATGTGTTCATCCTATTCTATACAAGCTATGATTCTCTGTAAGGTTACCAAACCTCTTTTAATTGTTTGTCCTGCAGAAGCAATGGAACTTATAGAATCCAAATAATTAGCCAAGAAGAAAGAAAAGTCATCAGCAAGTCCTCATGGACYCTACATTTTATTTTAAGGGCAAGAATGATTGTGAATACATGCAACAAAATAAATGCCTATGCATAAGATGATGCTGTTCTCAATTATTCCCCGGTCAACATTGCACAAAACTTAAGGAATTTCAAATTGATTTCACGAAACAATATTAAATAGCTTYACACAGCCCTCATATAAGAAGAAAACACACAAATAAAAAAACATAAATAAATAAAAACAAAGGAGAAACTCCTCTAGCGTTTCTTGGATATATGTATGGTAATAAGAGAAATCATTATATCTCTTTGCTTGAGTCTCAAACAAGACATTCACTACTCAGATATCCAGAAATTGRAAGTATAACACGTCAACCAGGGCCAATAAGTTATGCAGTATGATTGTCTTAGAAAAACCATATGAATAATCTGGGGAAAAAAATAAAAAGTTTCTTCATTTTGGCCACTCATAATTGAAAGTATCAGTAGAATGAAGAGATATCAAGTTCGAAAATTTACCACACRTTATCAACATCTGCTAACTTGCACATGTTAATGCGAGATTCTCGATCAACAGGATACTCRTTATTGATTCTTTTCCTCCAGATTGCAGTTTCACCCTTCTCATACTTCTTTTCCCAGCAAAGAAGTTCGGCAATCTCTTGGATCTTCCTCTGTTCGTCCTCAAGTTGCTCTTGAGACCGTTGCCATGCTTGATGATTGTTCCTCCAGTTGATGGGAGGACCTGAAAGTATCCAGTATCCTCCAGGTCTAAGCACTCGATCAAATCAACTTCCATCATATATACTTCCATCTACAAGACAAGTTCCGGTCTTTAGTAAAACAGGAGCCCAGATAAGAAGGAGAGAAGAAGAAATTAGACATGAAGAATCAGGCATTAAAGGAAAGAATGCTTTATATCTAATAGATCACAAAAGATTCATCACATCAAGAACATGTAAAACATCAAATAAAAAAAAAGAGCCATCTGGAAAACATTCAACAATACTAAATTCTGTCCTTCCATGAACGAAAGAGGGTATTCTGGGGTATGTTATTTTGGTATGTACAATGAACAGTGGTAAACTTAACATCCATGGACATACCACCTGGGAGGGAAAAAGGAAGAAAAAAAAAAATATAGAAAAATAGGAGAACCTATTCCAATCACTGTTCCTCGACCATTTGCAACTCCATGGGGACATCAACATCGTGAGCAGTGAGGCCATATCAAAGGCCCTGGATGGGATATGGTAGCTTTATAGTTCCAAGTACACCAATAACTGCTGGGACACCTCTTTCCAGAGCAAACTGAACTTGTGCTTCATGTGAATCTCTTGGTGCAAATGACATGGTTATAACATTCTTCTTGAACAAATATGCACCCCARCTTGCAACCTATTACATRGTAGGCAATAAATCACTTTAACATGGGACATGAATAAAATGAATCSTCATACATTTGAAAGCTTTAAAACATATAGCTTTCATATACAAAAGCCAAAAGGATAAGATATATAACTCCCATAGAAAGAATGAATGCAGGCAGATGTTCATTCTGTTATAACTGGGCAGAAGAAACTCAATTGCATGTTCACAAATTGTTGAGCTTACCCCACAGCCAGTATCTAGCGCAGTCCTAACTGTTCCATCACCTATTGGAATTACAGAAGCTAGTTGTTCAATATATGCATCAGCCCCATGAGGAAATTGTGTTCCACCACCAGGGAATCTGAATACATTTCCTTCATATTGGACCCAGTTCTGCACAGCCTTCTCAACAGTCAAGCTCCTGTGAGGTGCATTTGCATAAGGTACATAGTCACGGCTCTTAGGCCATCTAAAAGGGGTCACATATCCTTTTGGTGCAGGAATAAGACAACGAAGTTTCTCATCTTCTTGTGGACAATGTCTCTCCCGATAGTTCATATTATCCCGAGGAAATTTCATTGCACGCATCTGATCCTGACACGGCGTATAATCAATATACTTATCATCGCAGGGTTCGAATTCCTTGATATCTAACAAGGTATCATTAACCGTTTTGTCACCATGGTGGGTTTCAAATTGCAAGTTGGAAAGAACACTGCARTCATCAGCATGTTTTGTCATTTCCAGAGCTATGTTATCTCCCTTCCCAGAGCCACTCCTTTGCCATGCTCCTAAAAGATAGAAGAAACAACATAGACCAGCAGCAATAAAAATTGAYGCTGAGCTCCTAGTTTTATAGTCTCCGTGATTCCCTTTCGTTTTCATGATTCGCCTGCAAGCTTCATACCATGTAAAATTGTAACACGAATGAAATTAATTCTTACAATGAAAATCATAAGAAAAGTAAACAGAACAAATCAGACAGAGAAAAGAGGTTGCGTGTGGCATATAGGAAAATTTACTCCATGACCATAAGAAAGTTTCAAACACAGTGTTTATACTGAATATATTAACTCAAAAAAGGAAATTTATGCTTCCAGAATATTTCTTTTTTTTTTTCCTCAACATCTGATTGACTCCCTTTATGAAGAAATAAGCTGATACAAAAGTTGGATGCTGCATTAACCTTTCTAACAAGTCCGTATGTCGAATCATATCCAAGAGGGCTAATATTTTCTTGCTAACAKATTATCACCCATTTTCTTCATTTTCCTTTTGTCATGAAAAGTATGCCTAAGAGCAGAAATTTCGGCATATTAAGGTCCCGATTTCCCAAAGTCAAACCAGGAAACTAGTCCTAGTGATCCAACTCTCCTCCCTGCTATTATCCCCAGTCCATGCATCTCCTAACCGTGGATGACTGAAATTAGACCTATAGAGCCACAGTCACAATTTGTCTGAATATTTGCATTTCTCAATTTAYATCTCCYAAGCAGCCTCATRAGCCAAATCATAAGATGCCAAAATARCCAGGCTATGATGTATCAACTGAATCCACAGCTCAAATACCAAAGAMATGTTCCCCATTTAATGATTTCTATGTTACTCATCGTCATTACATAATCCTACAAAATCCAAAAAGAAGTGCATGTTCAAGAAAAACCTCAACTTACMTTAASTATCTAMAACCATTTCCAGAGAACAYCGAGCCAAATTTTTTGATACACACAWACGTTTCTCTCTCTKTGCGAGCGTGGTTGTGCAAATTCCGTTACATTATGTAGGCATGCAAACTCATTAACAAAAGCATCCAACTATGGCTTAAACAGAGAATAAAAAGACAACCACTCATTTGCCAATTCGCTCAAATTTTCTAAATGTAGAGTCCCACAAAATCAAGACTCGCGGGAAAAAGAACAACCTTTCGCAGAAAAATCAAGGGAAAGTTTAACAAAACCTGAACATATGAATTTGCAAATGAGAAACGAGGGATGCATCAAGAAAACGACCTGAATAATCGTGACGATACAGAAAGATTAGCAATTCTCTGTGGGCCAATTGGATCAGCAGCAAAAAAATTGGTTCATGCCAGAAGCAGATGACGTTGTGAAAGCAGACTAGATGCTGCAAATCAAAGAGCTTTTCCACAAACTCCAAGAGGCTAAAACGGAAATGGGAGAGGGCAAGAGCTGTTTTCTAATTGGCAGGTTGGCAGTTAGCGTAGCGGCATAGGGATTAATTACATAGGCATCATTTGTCTTAATAGAGTTTGGACAATGAAGAGATACGATAATGTTCCTCCGCAGGTGTTAAAGTGGTATACTTGGCAAATATTATAGACGTGCAACGAATGGTGATTTTCAACTCTCTACTTTGAGACGATGTGAATGAGTGATAAGGTGCACCAGTAATAATAATAGGTCATATAATGATTTTAGGACATGCTAAGAGGATCAATTTGATCTATTATTTATAGATATTATGATAATAAGTAAAAAATAATTTTTAAATATTATTTATCTCTTATTACTATGTGGAACATTGCGATAGTGTTTATTTATCTATAGAGTGGATCAAGTTTATTCAAGAAGCATTTTGCATAAAATAATTTTATGATTGAATCCATGACTTTTAATTTCGAATGTCTATGAAATTTGAAGGATTAAATTTTAAAAATAAGGAAGACTTTTATTATTATTATTATTATTATTTTCAAAAGAAAGGCACTTGCATTGATCTTTCAAAATATCACCAAGGTGGCTTGTCCACCACCAGCAGCACCCAGATGATCCTAAAAGGGTAGCTCATCAAGTCTGATTTGTTTACAAGACCGAGTACATGCTAATAGAGTTAAGGTACGCACACTTATATTTGTTATTTTTGGGTTAAATGATAGTTGCTTGCAACGCAATACAGAGGCCTTCATCCTAATCATTTGGACAAAGTGACCCAGATGGACTGAGTCCACATCGTTGTTGGGTTATGTTGTATGGCTTGCAAACTATCCGATTGAAACCAGTTGTAGACTATGGTATAATGCCATTGCCAAAAGGTCCACCCAAGCAGGACTGTGAAGTCATTCGATAGGAATCATCCTATAGTAGCATGGACTGTTCTCCAGTGGTCGAAAAGAATGGTACCWACCCCCACTTCCTCCCCTCTCCATGCTCCATCAATATTCAAGTGTAAGACATTCTCAAGAGGTGGTCGCAAACCACAATTATCACTACCCTGGACCTCACTGAAGGCGTTCTTTGAACTTCTGCCTCTTTCTCCAGCTTTGTCCACAGCTTGGAATTCCAAAAGAAGGGATGTCGCTGATACAGCCACTTTGAGTGGATCGGTGAGCCTCTGTTAAAAAATCAGTTTATTCCTTGCATTCCATATTGACTGACAAAACATGACACGGAGCTCCAGTGGTTCCCGGGAACAATAATTCTGAGACACCATCAAATTTTGGGGAAAATTTCAAAATGCTATTGGCCCATTTCACGCTAAGATTATGATGTTTAAGGACATGTTGAGCAATGGGGCACTCTAGAAGTAAATGATACAGTGTTCCCCTCCAAGCACCACGGATTGTCTATTCGCACTCAACTGTTAAAATTTATTCTAGAGGAAAAATGTTCTGGCATGATCTCCATAGCCAGAAGCGAGCATTTTGTGGAAGACACAAAATTGCCAAATGGATTTCTTTGCCGAATAGGAAGCTAGCATACTCTGTGTGAACTCCACCACTAGATGATACACAAAATGCACTGAGTAAATGCCATTGTTTTCAAAATGTACTATCAATTTGTCTGGACACCCTTTGGGAATTGGGGGAATTTTCATAATTTCATCGATATCCATTGTAATGAAATATTGTTGCAAGTGTTGAAGATCCCACCGTTTGGAATTTTGGATAATCAGCTCTGATAACCTCATATATTGAGGATACATCGGTGCCTTGGGCAAAATTCTCAATGAGCAAGTAGTAGAAATTCACGAAACCTTCTATATCCTGACCTCGGATCCATCACCAATACGATATAGCAAGTCCATAGCCAGCAAACCTCTCGCTTCCCAAATTCCCTGCCAACCATGGGGGGGTTATTCTTCACTATGACTGCATAAAATCACATTTAGAAAAATATCTTGCTTTCAAAATTTTAGTCAAGAGAGACTCAGGATATAAAAGTGCCATCCTTGTTTCGGGAGCAGTGTGAAATTAAACTCCTCTGCATAGTTGTTCCCATTATCTAATATGAATATGTTGCTGGTCACTGTTTGTATTCCACCAAAATCGACATACCAGAAGCAATAAGCTCCTTACATACTGATTGATGCAACAGATAGCTGAACATCGCATAGACAGGAAAAGCTTGGAGCACTTCTTGAATCAGCACCGATTATCCTACTTGTGATAAGAATCCGCCTTTCCAACCAGGAAGTTTCTTCCAAATGGGGTCTTTAAGGATGGAAAATACAACCGTCTTAGATCTTCCCAACATARTCGGTAGTCAATGAATTGCCTCTAATGCCATCAGAATGTTATCAATAATGAGACAGTCCGAAATGAATGGGCTATGGATATATCACCCATCACAAGCTTTAGCCGGTTTCCTATTTATTTTATATAGAATTGAGCAAAAGCAAAGGCTGTATGATGGAAAATCCTCCATTTTCCTAGGCTAGATAATCTTTGGGATAAGAACGAGACAGGTCTTGCTCGAAGGGGCAATGTCTCTCACTATTTTTCTACWTCAGATATTCTAACTTCTTATTATGCGTTTCCCTAAAGGGCTACCAATTTTTCTATTTCAAGTCAAGCCCACAGATTTATAAAATGATCCATGGATTTAGGATTCTTGGGAAAGATGTAATAAGCCCACAGTGTTAACCCAACATAGGAGAGTCCATCAAGGAGGCTACTCGCAAATTGTTTCTTTTGTTTCTTTTTCTTTTCCTAATGAATAAGAAGGTAATCATTACATCTATCACTTAAATAACGAACGATTATTAGTTCATTGTTAATAATTACAAATATATAATTTATATATATATATAGTATATAGTATATATGGATAAGAAATATAAGTTGATTTATCGCTCTTTAATAACAAGTTTAGTAAATACTTGGAATGAATAATATCAATTATTATTATTAATATTTTTGAAAGAATACTCTTTTTAAAAGTGAGCGGTTCTTGTTAATTCCACAATCTTAGGATGGCACATTTTGCCTCCTAGATGGAGAAATCCTATTTCTGCACATTTTGGGTTCAGGTTTCGATGGTTGACCAGCAGGTCGGAGGTAGGCGAAACCCTAACATTATAGGTTTCTTTAAGAAATTAAAAGAGAAAAGAAAAATGGAGATGTTCTTTTAAAAATAATTAATTCAGATTAAACTCAAATACGAAACGTATATTAGTGATTTAGGATCTTCTCATCAAGTGATGAAACAAGAAAAAATAATTATATAGCTAATTATGTTATTTTTTCTCTAATTTTTTCTTAAAAAATTCATGGCCAAGATCTGAATAAATCGGGATGTCATTTTCTAATAGATAAGCACATTCAAGGGCATTCTAGTCAACGGAGTTCCTCCCAAATCTATAWAAGAAAACCTTGCAGAGCATTAGCGAAGACATTAATCGCTCTTGATCCGTTGACAAACACAATGCCAGGTCATGATAACCAGACACATCCGGACGTCAGCATCAGGGAGGACGAAGACGAAGCCTTTGTCTGGGCTCAGATAAAAGCCGAAGCTAGACGAGACACCGAGTCCGAACCGGCTCTAGCGAGCTACTTATACTCCACGATTCTGTCTCATTCATCTTTGGCTCGCTCGCTGTCTTTCCATTTAGGGAACAAGCTGTCCTGCTCGACACTCCTTTCGACGCTTCTCTACGATCTCTTTCTCAACACCTTCTCCTCCGACCCTTMCCTCCTCTCAGCCACCGTTGCCGACCTCCGCGCTGCTCGTTACCGTGATCCGTCTTGTATATCCTTCTCGCACTGTTTACTGAATTACAAGGGCTTCCTTGCTATCCAGGTAACACGATTACTTTCTGCATTTTATACATCTTAATTATCAAGTGAATCCAATTCATAATATTTCGGTAGGAAGATAAGGTCAAACAATTAGTTTCTCCTTAAACAATCAGAACGACTTTTAACATATTTTCCCTGTGAATTACTAGGACGATTTATCTCATAAATGTGTTACTTTTTTCTGTTCTTAATTTTTCTGGGCTTCATATAAATATGGTGGCCCTGAATTTTCTGAATACTATATTACTACTAGAAATTAGGGAGAGCATAAACGTGCAAGAAATGGTTACCGATTCCAAGAACTGTAGCAGCCTACTCCAAGAGGAGGAGTGGGGGCATGTTCTTTTCAACAAGCTAAAATTAAAATTGAAGTGTTTCTAAACCTAGAAAAACATGTTTCAAATATTTTGCTCTTACTGTCAAAAAAAATATATACATTATCAAAGAAAGTGCTCTATAAAAAGGTACTTTCACGAAAACAAAGTTTTCAATTTTTAACTTTTCTTGACCTTAGTTAAAGGTGCTTTTTCGACAGTTAAAATTTACTAATTAATGTGACGACTAACAACTTTTAAAATTAGAAAAAATAATTTCAGACATTATCTTAATATTTAACTTCTTTTTTTTTTTTTTGTATGTCGATAGCCCTTCCTAAATAAAAACAAAGCGGATATCTAATCAATTAAATCATCGTATTGTCATGTTATCAAACATAGTTGGAAACCTTAAAAAGTTCAGAAATAAAGTTTTGAGGGCATGTTCCTTTGCTTCTAAATAGATTGAGTGAAGATTAAAAAATTTGTGAAATTTTAATAAAATAAAGTATCTGTTGACTTCATGATTGTTCATGTGGTGCAAAATCTTTAAAACAATATGTATGAAATGGACAGCAACTGCAATTGCTAGGTTAAAAAAATGCATGCAATTTTTACCTGGGAATTTATACGTCTTGACACAGAGTCATAGAGTGGCACACAAGTTGTGGCTCCAAAACCGAAGGCCTCTAGCATTGTCATTACATTCTCGGATAGCTGATGTTTTCTCAGTGGACATTCATCCCGGGGCAAGAATGGGGAAGGGAGTGCTTCTGGATCATGCAACTGGGGTGGTGATTGGAGAAACAGCAGTTGTGGGGAACAATGTGTCAATACTGCACCATGTTACCTTAGGTGGGACTGGCAAATGTGGTGGTGATAGGCATCCAAAGATCGGTGACGGAGTCCTGATTGGCGCTGCGGCAACCATTTTGGGGAACGTCAGAATTGGTGAGGGGGCAAATGTTGGAGCAGGCTCATTAGTGCTAATTGATGTGCCACCTTGGACAACAGCAGCTGGGAATCCAGCAAGGTTGATCGGTGGCAACGAGAAACCTAAAGTGCACGAAGACACGCCTGGGGAGTCGATGGATCATACTTCATTCATTTCTCAATGGTCTGGCTACGTTATATAACAAAATTAGTAAGTTTTCTGGAGTGTAATATGCTTGATCATCTCTAGAATTTTCCCTAAAATTATTGAGACAAGAAACATCAGGCTCTTGGAGTTTAGAAATTTGGCATGACTTTTTGGCCTTTAGGAGGCCATGCTTTGTTACCTTGTTTCCTAACCACAATGGGTAAACTACGACGAAGGGCTGGGATGTGTTTTTTATGCATTATGTAGTTAATGAATTACTGTTATTTCTGAATTTCTACTCTGTTCTCTCGTTTGTGTAGCTGCCTTTTTGGACTTGAACTGGGGCTGCAATTTGTGGAGAGTTTGCTTCTTTTCTGGTTCATGGAGGTGTCCAATAAGATCCTGTAGGATAGATCTAATCTACTCTGTCCTGAATCTGCTTTTGCTTCCCCATATTTATGATCGAGACTGCGCTTTGTATTCCTGTTGTGCAATCCTCGATGGATTTCCTTGTTCAAAGACAAGAAACTTACATTCAGAAAAGACCAAACCACGCTGCTAAATACCGATAAGAAATCTGCTAGTCGCTGCTCCGATCGAATTTCCAAGTCGCCTCATAAAATTATTTGCGATCTTCAATATGTACAAAACCAGCATCAGAAATCAATCGCCCTTTGCCGACTGAACTCATTGTCAAAATTAGTAAGTAGAAATCATCGCCGGGAGCATATGAATAAGTAAATTCTAATTATGAGTAGAAACTTTTCCGGCCAAACCGCATAATAGGACTGCCTGAAATTTGAGCATTGACTTCAGTTCAAATCTACACATACACACAGGCAAGAAAATTGAAGGCAAACTCACGACTCTGTTTCTTGTTGATCTCTTTTTGGTCAACAGATACAATAACGCTATTATCTAAAAGCACAAGTTACAATTTTATTATTTGCCTGACATTTTTGGCCATCACTAAAAGACCGGCCATTAATGAGGAACTCGCAGAGCTTGAGGGAAGGCCTCGTGCGCTGACATAGGGATTGTCTGGAACTTGCAATCAGCTGATAACAATTGACTTATATTCTCTTCTGCAGTGTAAATTACGTTAATAAGTTGAAGCAGAACACGCTCAAGCTCTTCTCCATCTGTCCATTCATTGATCTCTGCTTTTACAAGCATGCGATTTTGGGTGATCAAATCCCAGACTGGAAAGTTCTTCCTTGGCATCACATAATCTCCCTCTTTGAGTCTCAAGGTTGGGCAGAAATCACCAATTCCATCACCAAGATAGATTATCCTTCTCTTCCCTTCTTTAGCTAAAGAGGCTTGAATCCTTTCTATAATCTGCCCCTGTTCAWCAGGAAGAAACAAAAATATTTAGTCATCATAGGAGTATTAATCTTCAATTTGAAGACATTCTTGTTGATTAACATGCATCAATTTTTTATTCTTGGCCTCTTATGCTACTAGATAGTTGGATTGAGTGGGGTCACCACAGCTAGTTTATTGACACAAGGCCACCAAACCAGGAATACAAGGTTTTCGTGGTTTTGGTCAAGATGGTAAAGCGGCAGACGAAATATTCCAGTATATTCGAATCAAAACCAAAGGGGTTGACGACAAACATTCTTTAACATATGACCTCACGTGTATATTAGTCTCGAGAAATCTTTCCAGAGCTGTCAATTTTTGGACCTTTAGCTCATGTGTATTAGCTTCAAGAAGGAATCGAGATTGTTCGGCATAATATGGAAGGAAAGTAACATACCTTGCACATGTTAGGAGGGCAGAGTTGGCAGCCATGTGATGAAGTTTTAAAATCATGGTAAGGCAAGATCCTCAGCCTGCCATTGTCATCAACATATCCTGGGTTGGTGTTGATCTCCGAGAAGCACTCTCTGATCCCAAGATGATTCAAGATTGTCTCAATAAAGAAGAGGTTTGCATCACTTACAATCCTCAGATCACACCTGAAAAAACCAGTGAATTCCAGTTATAACCATGGAAACAGAGCAAGAAAACAATGTCATCGGGAATCAACCGAAATATTTCAGAAAGTTGAAGAAGTATACCCCAAGGCGTGAGCGGTTTTAATCGCCGGGACTACCCGGGGATGTATCGGAACCCGTCTGAGAACTTCTTCGATGTCTTCAATGGTTTTTCCTTGGACGTGAAGGTCCTCCATCATCTTGTCCTGAAAGATATGGGAAAAGAGCACCACAAATTAGTATGTAAACTCCGTCCACAAAAGATTACAAATACATTTGATTATGACATTCTAGAGTATAAAGAAACGGAACCCCTGAGAATTTTACGGAGATACATCGCTTGCCCTTGGTAAAGAACCACACAAAGATCAAACACTTGAAATGAAAATGTTGAAGAACTCACCATCATTGAATTCCAAGGCATGGTAGGAAGGAGTTGATTGAACAAATCAGCGAAACCCAACTCGTCTACAACCCAATTATCGCTATCAATGTCAATGATCGTCTTGTCAAAGTCGAAAACCAACATGATTCCAGCGGCCATTGTAATAAAGGGATGCAAGGTATCAAGAAACTCTTCGTTTGCAAGTCACAACTAGTTCTTTGTGGCTTTGAAAGAAACTCAGAGAGGAGGGTTTATATAGGGAGATCAAGTGCGATGGGCAAGTGAAGCAGCCCGTGAATTTGAATAAGATGCCAAAGAATATTACGTGAAAGAGTTTGTGGTAAGTTAAAGCAAGACCATTCGAATCCCCTTTTTTCGCTCCCCAACTCTGCCAAGTCATTATCCCCTATATTAGCCTCCTAATTTCCTTCCATGTCAGCCTTTGGATTTCACTTTGTAATCGTCACAGACAATCAGACGGTCACATATAATTTGTGATTTTGGTATATTCAACATTAGCAGTCGGTTAATCAAAGTGAAAACGCGGGAATATGAGAATATTCGTTAAGAGGAAATCACAATCCAATTCGAAAATGCAGATTGCCAACTTCATAATATGTGGCATATTCCGTTGAGGTGCCGCTCAATTCCCCCCAATCATATCTAGTTACGAGCAGCCAAACTCGTCGACCACTTGTTCTCTAGTATAGCCCACTTCTTGTGTTATTTCTCAGTAAATGGAGCTTTCCTTCACTTCATTCACGATATCGAAACTCAAGATCTTATTTAAGGAATATAAAAATTTCTTAATACTTGAATAAACAATAGTTAACAAATAATTTCTTTATCTTTTCTAAACTTTTCTAAAGGTCAAAAGTTCAAGTCATCCAAAGAATGATATTTTYGTACGTATTTTTCTTATCAGATTAGAAATGTGAATATCCATATAAAAGAAATAATATACTTTTCTTCCATGCTTTCACGTTATTGATGTGCTTATACGAGGTGGGTTGTGTGTGTATAAAGAAAGAATATTACAGGAGCATAATAATATTACTAGTATGCATATGGGGGAAGTGTGCTTCCAGCCACCAATTAAGAGCCTGAGAAACATCCCAATATCATGAATAAGAATCTCAAGTTAAATCATGCATGAAATAGCAGGAAACCTTGTGGACGATCAGCCAGTGGCGAGTGGACGAAAAAGAGGATTGGAATTTTAGTTATCCAATATGATAGTGAACGACAGCATTTTAGAACAAACAATAATTTAAGACAATAGAAAGTGTAGGACAAGTGGAACATAGGATGACACAGAATAACAGTAGGAGAAGACAAAATCCTAAAGTTTTCTGGTCTTGGATGCTTTCTCTAATGAGAGCGGCTGTAGTGTATGGATGATTTCGAATTTTATAATACATGTTAAGTTCTGATTGATATAAAAGAGCGAGTAATAAAAAATATAATAAAAATGTATCGAAAGATTTATAATTTTGTATATATTATTAAAAAAATTAATATTTGTTTTAAGAAAACAAGAATTTGTGGCATGAATTAGAGAAAAGGAGCAAAAGTAGTTAATAGATAGTGTCATTCATCGTGCCTAACGTGACATTCCCCAGATATAACAGAAAGTAAGGAAAGAATGGATGAGTATCGGGAGAGTAGCGTGTTTTTGGGTCATTTTGAGCTACATGAGCCGCTACATTTGCCAAATGKTTCCATTATAAGCTACTTTCAGAAACCTGAGGTGCACCGAAGAATAAAGAGATAGCTAAGCATATCATTTTTTAGGCAAGGAGTATTTAAAACAAGTGTTTGAGGAGTTAAAATATATATACGTCGTATTTTAAATGCGTAGGAGGAAATGTCATAGGAAAGTTTATTAGAATATCCGTTGCGATCTTTTGAATCTACAAATCAAAGTTTAAACATTGACTTGATAAATAATTGAATTTTTTTAATATGGAAAATCACCTTTTGTAATGTTTAAATTTGGTTGTAATAACCAACCTAATCAATTTTTAAATTTTGTCATTCTCATAATTTTATCATATTTAGTTATTTATTTAAATTTATTAATTTATTTTGATATTAATATTGTGACTAATGAAGGGGCGAACTACTGTCTCAAAGTCTAGGGGACTGCTAGCGATCAAGAGCTGGAGAGAATAAAACGGGAGAGGGGAGGTTACAATTAATTTTGTTTGGAAGAAGGTTAGGTTCCATTTGGATTTGAGCTTGGTTATGAAAAATTTCTTGCCCAACTCAAGAATTTATTTATTTTATAACTTCAGATAAGATAAACGATCGGCTTTTAAGTTAGGCAYATATTTAAATAAACGATTCGAACAATCGACTATTCATAAACTATAATTTGATATCTCTATTAATATATAAATAAATAATTTGAATAGTTAATTATTGTACATCAATATGTTGATATGTTTTGAAAAAATATAAATAAACGTTTATACATTATCGAATAGTTGATTACTCGAAGTAGGTCAAGCTAGAATCTGATCACCATACATAGATGAACTATAATTAGGAGGTTCTGCTAGCTTTTCGTTTGCAAGAGATCAGGTGGGAAGCAAAACAATGATACCAGGTGGAGGTTCATTGGGCCAAGTTATATAATAAAGCTAAACTGTACAGATAGATTATTATAACACATTCAGTAGATATGCAAGTTCATCACGATATTGAGAACCTCCAATTCAAAATGTTATCAATCCTCACTTAGGGATTACAGTCATGTCAAAGGTACAGAGTTCTGATCATCAACTGTCTTTGGTCGAAGTTTGTTTCTTTAGCTTGCGGTGAAACGAAACAAATCTCTGTATTTACATTTTCTGCAAAATTTGAGGGGGAAAAAAAAAAATTGGGTGTGAATTGAATCAATACGCCGTTTGAAAGTTCTCCTGGGAATGTGATCTTTTACCGAAAAGGATAGCAACCTACCGAACCCTGGAAAAACTTTTTCCCGGTGATGAAAGTCTCGCTACGCCTGGGGGCTGCACCTTCTCTGACACACATGCGCATCACATGCTCGACAAAAGGCCTGGAAGAAACCTACAAATGCGACAAAAATGTGATCTGAGTGCCGCATTACTGCACTGTGGTGATATCTTTTCCCAGAGCTTTTGAAATATCATCTGATCACCTTGACTGACAATCATTCCCCATAATTTTGACTGCATTTGCCCAGATTTTGAAATGGAAGGCTTGATTATAATGCAGATATAACAAAATTAATAAGAGCTACATCATGAATATTAGGTCTGCTCCGAAAATAATGAAAGTATGTAGTCTTCTCCCAACTTTATTGACAACGTGACGAGGCAAAGCGGACTAGTTTGTCATCTTTTGTAGCATTACACGAATGGTGCGAAATGTTAATCCATTCCAAGGGAAAGCAGAAAGGCAATGTGCCATCAAAAAGGTAAGAAAGTGTGCATAATTGCAATCTCTGCAATCTTGATCATCAGATAATTATTTTTGGCAACTTTTCGAGTTCACGGATGGGCTTGACTCCATTGCAAATCGAGGTGGAATTTTGTTGTAATGTTGAGAATTTCAAATTCAATATCRTTCTGAAATTAGGATTTGAAATCTTTTCCTACTTGTCTCGATTCCTATTGCATATCATTTAAAAAGGTACGATATATGTACATTTTTATTTCTTTCGTATAAATTAAAAATACGTACTTTAATTAATATAATAGAATAGTTAATTAGAATGGTGGAACAAAAGGTTCGGAGTCTACTTCATATAAAAGAATAAATCGCTTCATGCCGGGATAATTGATGGATGATTGAAATTTGAAGCAGATATGAAATCTACCATCAGCATGCACCATATATCTGCGTCGCGCAATGTGAAAGTAACAGTAACTTATTGTGATTGAATAGTAAAAAGGTAGCAAATCATGTGAATTTTGTGAAGAAAAGGAATCAGTCAAATATACCATTAGTAGTAAAAACCACAAAGAAAGATGCCACGTGTCAATAAACCACAGTTATTGAGCTGCGAATTTTTAATATATTTTCTTATTACACTAATTAAAATTTAATACGTATTTATCTTACCTCCTAAAATAATAAAAAGGAAATATTAGAGGGGTTAAAAATATATATGCACATCGTATTTTGATTGATAAATAAAGAATATAATAGAATAATGTATTAAAAGATCTCCATCTTATTATTAGCATGGCTCTCATAAGAAGTAGATCACATAGTAATTTCTCACAATGTTGATTTAATTAAATTGAATCACACTAAATATAGATCAAAAGTAATTGGGGTTTAAAGAATTCTTGAATTTTTGACACACACAAAACCAATATTTTTTATTTTAAATATGACATAATGGAGTAAAAGACATATATTGAAAATATAATAAATTGATTTAAAATTATATTAAAATGACATATTTACTATTATATTAAAAAAAAAAAGATGATTGCATGGAGTAATGAATGTAAAATGAAAGGATTAAGTTATTTTGTAAGTTAAATGTATTGATTTAAAAATTAAATGAGGGTGAAGATAAAAAAAAATTGTAATGATGTGGATATGTGGGATATAACATACCTAAAAAACAAGAAAAAAAAATCTTATTATGATATTGTAGATATGAAAATTTTATTAAATTAAATCTTTATAATATTTAAATAACCAAAAATTAATTTTAAATACTTTCACTAAAATTGGGGAGCATGTGATATTTCGTCCAATTAAATGATGACATGTGTTAAGAATGACAAAGTTCAACCAATGAAATCACGGATGCAGGTCGATGAATCAACTAATGCTACATCGCTCCTAGATGKGACTTCAACCAATCAAATCAATTCATTTTGCTTATAAATAAAGGCCAAAGCATCAAAATGAGAGGTACAGAAATTTATATTGAGGACTAAAAATTCATATTGAGAGAAGTTTAGAAGAAAGAGCATTAAATTTCTCTCTAAATCCCGATATCAAGCTGTGAAGTCCTCGAAAAATTTCACAGAGCCCAAATTTATAAAATTAATACATTTGTTACACATTCCTCTTATTTTCTTATTATATTTTGCACACGAGAGATTCGTGTAAATAAATTTTGGCACGCCTAGTGGAACAATCTCTGTCGTTCATCTCTTCTCTTCAAAACAAATCAAATCAACTTCATCAATGGTCCCCAAGAACAATATCTCGAAGGCTACCCTTCAAAATCTGTAACAATTTGTATTGCTGCCAATTCAACCATGTTGATTACATATACAGGACCAATAGCAAGGAGAAATGAGGGAGTTGATTTTGCCATAAGAACAACTATATCCTTGTTGAATGCTAGAACCAAGTCATAAAAATCTAAGCAAGATGATGGTGAGTCTTCTGCAAACTTTGCATTATTTATTGCCAAGAAGATCTGCATTTGGAGAAGTTATGTCATGAAGATTCTATTACAACTTCATCTATTGTATTAGTTATGATGATCGATACTGCCATATTGAAAAACAAATTGCAAAGTTGGCCAAATTGGTAGAATGACTTGCGGAGAGTTCCCAACATGGAGATATCACACTTGCTCGATTGTTGAATCGTCTTGATGGTACGAAGAAATAAGTCAAACTGCTCCAAAGCAATCAGAAGTTATAAATGATGTTGAATTTGCTAAGATTGTTTAAATACAACATCAATCAAAAGCTAAATCTGAAACTACAACGGAAGTATAAAACATTCAAATTTCTTTTGATTGATTAATCTCTATAAATAACCTGAAAGATGTCATTACAAAGATAATTGACAAAAGTATGATGAAGCACCAGACCTTCTCAAGGTTACGCCAAACTATATACTTAAAGGATATGTAGTCTTCAAATACCAATCAGTTATCAATCTCCCAAGTTTCAACAATTTGATGGAAAATGAAATTCAAAACAATATATAACCTACTTTGTTGAAACATGCAATGATGTGGGTGAATATCCATTGATAAAGTATTTTCAATAGCCCACTAGTAATTATGTGCATATTTTCACCATTTTTAATATGATGAAGTATTACTTTGTGCTATTTTACCTTAAATATTGCTTAAATTCAATCAAGTGACTCTATATATGCAAAAAAATTAGTATTTTAGAACAAACATGCAATCATATGGGTGAAAATTCATTTATTTTACAAGTAATTATGTGCATATTTTTACCCTTTTTAATATGATGAAGTATTACTTTGTGCTATTCTACCTTGAATATTGCTTAAATTCAATCAAGTGACTCTATGTATACAATATTGTGAAATTATAGAATTTATGTGCTATTACTAAGGTAAAATGTCATATTTTGTAGGAAGAAAGGATTCTATAAATAGAATAGAAGGTTACTTGATGAAAAAGTGATGACTTATTAGATGCTGCTACAGTGAAGATCAATGGGCTTAAAAAGCACTGTTGCAGCAATAGTATGATGAGCAGAGGAGAATATTATATTTGAAGAAAAAAAGTTATCATTGAAAAAAGAGAAAATCATATCTGGAGTCAAAAAGTTAAAAAGCAAAAAATGAAAAGCAAAAAGAAAAGTTGGATACCTTTGCCAAGCTTCCAAAGGAAGCTTACGAGACAAAAGAAGAGGAGGCAGAAGACAGAAGGCATTCGGGGGTAATTTTTCAGCAAGACGCAAAGAAGAGAAAAGAGAGAAAAGAGGAGAAAGAAAGAGAGCAAAAAGAGAAAAGTTTAGAAAAAGAAGAAGAAGAAGAAGAAGAAGACTTCAAGGAAGCCTTCACCATTGGACTTCATCAGCCTATTTTGGGCTTTATTTCTCCTTCTCTTATTGAATATTTTGAGATGAATTTTAAGATGCTAATCTTTCACATTATGTATTCCATTTCATCTAAGATCATGAACTAACTTCTTAGAAATTAGATTTTTGATGAACCTATGTATTTAATGTCTATTTGAAAGATTTGAGCAAGGTTTGCTCTTTATAAATGATTTACTGAAAAATATCTATTGCTTACATTCACTATTTTATTGGCCATGAGTGGTGTTTATATGAGCTTCTTAAACTTCGAAGGGTAGTGAAAGAGGTGAAAAATTTGAGTAGATATGAGTTTGGTTATCTTTAGATAAGGTTTAATATCTTAGAGGTACCATTGGATATTGGAGACATTCATATTCCACCCATAAACTCATATGAGACTTGAACTTTATTTGCATATAAACTTTATTTGTATTTGTTAAGTTAAGTAACTTTGACAGGTAGAACAATTTAGTGAAATAGGAKCAAGGATTAACAAATTGAAAGGGTGRTGTCGTTTTTTGTCTAGATTTGCATTTCTATTGTAATTAAACATTTACTATAGCATTTTACTCATAAGTTATTACTGCTGCAGCAACCTGTTTGTAGCATTAATATTTTGACTTATTGGACATTAGTGCATAGAGATTTTTAATTCTAACTCACTTTTAAGATCTTAATCATCTCGTGTGTGCGATTATTGTGATTTATCTTCAAATCATTGTGATTAGATAATTTTAGGTTATTTTACTTTATTTTTGTGACAACCAACAAACAATTGATTTTATTAGGAAATTAAATCATCACGTTTGAACCAACTGTCCTTGTGGGATGATACTCTTATTCACTCTATATTACTTGCAAACCATGTATACTTGCATTAGTGAAACTTTATTGCGTATGCGATTCTGTTTATCATGCAACAATGCAGGCACTGTAGGTGATCTACTTGTCAAGCAATTTGTTAGATCCCTTGAATGTAATACTTTTGATTGATATAATGGATATTACTATTGGATCAATCGATAGTTGTAGTCACCTCGAGTACGAATTTCTGAATCAATTTTATAGCTCTTGAAGAACTGTTAGCGTGCTTGAATCAAGTTGAATCTGACAGTAGAATAATGAACCTGTCACTAAATTTATAAGTCGATGGAGAAATTCGAGTCTAAATTGTAGATACCAATTTTGTAAGACTTCTTCAATTGAGATGTGTATTCAAAGCATGCAATGGAGTCTTCAATATATCATTAAAGCATTCAACAAAAAACTTTTGAAGAATTAGCTACTTGTGCTCTTGATATGGAAATAAGTATCATCGTCATTCAAAGTCGAGCAATTCATGTCAAAGAGTCAACTAAATATGAGAAGAAGCTAGAATTTCAAAGTGAGAGCAACCTTTCCTCAGAATTTGAAACCAAAAACTCAACGCCAATAAATGCAAATGCTCTTCAGTGTACGAGTCTAAACTGCATGTTACTCCTTGATAAGAGTTAAAATTGTCTAAATGCCTCAAACAGAAAATTTCAAGATGCTCCTTAGTGTATGAGTCTAAACTACACGTATTCCTTATTAAGAGTTAAAACTATTTGAATGCCTCAATAAAAAAAATTTAAGATGTTCCTTAATATGCGAGCCTAAATTACAATATACTCCTTGATAAGAGTTAAGACTGTCTGGATATCTCAAAAAAAAAAAAATTTAAGATGTTCCTTACTGCACGAGCCTAAACTGCATGTTACTCCTTGATAAGAGTTAAAACTATCTACAAAACCTCAAATTGCTCTTCGATTCCACGAGTTTAAACTGTAAGTTCATTTTCTTTGCTTCTTATAGCAAAGTCAAATGTTTAACAGATCATTCAAAGTTGACATTCAGCAATGGTCTGAAATCCTAACCCACCTATAGAAAATTAGGACATCAAAGAAATTCAAGGCATGAAATCAAAGCCCTCAAAGTCGATGTCCTTTGTAGTGATGGTGTAGATCGATCCTCCTCCTACAGCAAATTAGGACCTCAAAGAAATCGAAGGCTTGAAATCGAAGCATTCAAAGTCGATTTTCCTTTGTAATGATGGTGTAAATCGATCTTTCTCCTACAACAAATTAGGACCTCGAAGAAATTCAAGACTTAAAATCGAAGCCTTCAAAATCAATGTACATCGTAGTGATGACGTAAATTGATTCTCCTCTTACAGCAAATTAGGACTTCAAAGAAAATTGAAGGCTTAAAGTCGATGTCATCGTAGTGATGGTGTAAATCGATTCTCTTCTTGCAGAAAATTGGGACCTAGAAAGAATCCAAAGCTTAAAGTCAAAGCCTTCAAAGTCAATGTTCTTCATATTGATGGTATAAATCGACCCTTCTCTTGTAGAAAATTGGGACCTCGAAGAAACTTAAGGCTTAAAGTCGAATCCTTCAACGTCAGTGTCCTTAGTAGAGATGGTATGAAACGGAACCTTCTCCCTCCAAGTTGGTGCTCCATGGCTTGAAATCAGAGCCTCTTCTTGGGCTAAGTTGGTGCTTGAAATTGGATCCTGTCCTTGCTCCAAGTTGGTGCTCCATGGTTTAAAATCGAAGGYSTCCTTGGTGTTGGTGTCTTTGACCCGGAGCCCCTCGTTCATCTTGGATCCYGCCTGCTTGGTGTAGACTCGAAGTTGAATCTTCCTTGTTGTCTAGAAGTCGAAACTTCAAAATATGATCTTGTCTAAGTGACAATGCCACCAAAAAATTTAAAGTTGCACAAGTTTCAAACAAATTGATCAAAGAAAATTAAGTATTATGATCTTAAAAAAGAGATAGAAAAGGTGCAAAAATATTTGCAAAAAAGAGAGAGAGAGAGAAATAGAGATTTCAAAAAAGAATATGCAAAAGGGAGGTGCCGCTATGATTGCCGAAGATACAGAAGGAAGAAGAAGAAGAAGAAGAACAAGTTGTCGCCGCCGCTGCTAGCCATGACCATCGCCAAAAAGGAAGGTAGGAAGCCTTGCATCGCTACATAGCGAGCTGTGAATCTGCAAAAGGGAGGTGCTGCTATGATTGTCGAAAATACAAAAGGCAGAAAACCCACCGCCATGGTCGTCGGGAAGCAGAAGGTAGAAGAAAAATCATTGCTGCAGAGCCTGGAATCGTCGTGACCTCCGGAAACATAAAGCACATCACCACTGCAGTTTTCGAAACTGTCGCCACTRCAATYCCAACCGGCCGGCAARAAAAGAAGATAAAGAGAGCAACACGAATCTAGGTCTCATGGATTTTGGTCACACTTCATCTGGCCCACGAAGAATACAAGAAAATAAAAAAAAAAAAAAAGAAACACAACAAAACAAGAGCAAACAAGAAKAAACATGGATTGGGCTGCACAAGTTTGGGTTGCACTTCATTTGGCCACAAGACAAAAACAATCAGCTGAAAAAAATGAAAAAAAGAAAAAAAGAAAAGAAAATAAAGGGAGTGATGCAGCAAGAGTAAAAAAATGTAGTGAGAAAAAAAACTTTTCGAAGAACAAGAACAAATCGGATGTCTCTTCTTGGGATGTCCCTCGGAATTCCTCAAATGCAAGAACAAGTAAGGTATCGAAGTTGGCGATGCAATGAAGAGTAAAATAGGAGAAGTTTGTGTAATTGGCGTGAATATATAGACCAAAAGAAAAGAGAGTTGTGTTGGGATTAGGAAAATAAGTTTTATCATAGCTCCAATATGTAAGATATGTCTAGATTAAGTTTTGGATTATATTAGGATTAGAAAAGAAACTTTATCACCACTCCAATATGTAAGATATGTCTATATTATGATTTGGATTAATCGAAAATTAGATTGAGTAAGAAAATAGAGTCGTTTTAGGAACTCCAATACGTAAGATATTTCTAGATTAAAATTTGGATTATCTGAAATTAGATTATATGTATCTATATATTTAAATAGAGTTGTTATAAAAAATTAAAAAAGAGAGAAAGTTCCGGTCAAGAAGGAAAAGGAGGCAAGTGGGGCCAAAGGGAAAAATGGGCCAAACAAATTGATAGAAAAAGGCAAGCCCAATAAATTGAAGAAAAAGGAGGCAAGCCCAGCCAATTGAAGAAAGAAAAATGTCCACTAATTAAAGAAGGAAGGGGGCCCGAATATCTTATGTGTGATATGGGCTATATTGTTTATGTAGGGAGAAAGAATATTTGGATTATCATCATATGAAGGTGGTGAGCTGTTAGAGATTGAGTTGTAATCTTGGTGGGTTTTTCTTATGGGGGATTTGATTTTTGTGTTGATTTCAGCTGTGAAAGGAATCAATTGAATATGGAGTGCAAGAAATAAGTATCCAAGAATGCTCAATCTTTTTTGACCTTGAATGGGGAAAACTGCATGTGCCTGGCAGTTTGCACCGTGTCATTTTGATATGAGATCGGGCTAGATCTGGCTACAACTAGATCGGGTTAGATTTGGTTACAATACACTGGAACCTTAGGTTTCACTGCCCTTTCAAATCTTATGAAGATCTGAATCTAGTGAAGCCTTTTGCCATTCTTTTGAAAGGTGTAAGACCCGATGTGAATAGGGCAGTAAACGTAAGGTTTTGGTGGATTGTAGTTAGATTTGCGGGGGATTTTCTCTCGATATATTTTTGTCTTACTTTTTGAGGCATTGTCTATCTGTTGTAAGAATTCTCTAGTAAGAAAATCTGCAACATAATTTGTATCTCCTTTGATAAATCAAATATATTTAATATAGCTTTCCAATTGGCAAAAATCCATGTGGTACAAGTTTGTAACATTTTTTTGTGAAACTTCTTTTTTGACGTACAATCAATATGTAAATAGAAATTTTGAATGCATATGACTATGCTTAAAATTTCTTTTTTGAGATCAATTATGTGTTGTTTCCTTTACCAGAAAGCATTTGGAAGATCTGAACAAAGTTCTATTTCAAATACGTGCTGAATTTTCAAAATCTTTCCTTGTATATCTAGAGTTTGAAGGGTTTCTTCCATTCTAAGAGTTGAAATGGAATTTCTAAATCCTGCAATTGAAATTGTTATTACAAGAAWTGGCATTATACTCTCTTTATGAATAGAATAGGTTTTTATTAAATTAAGAAGACAACTCTTAGATTTTTCTAAGAATAGAAAGACTAATTTTCTTATGTTGGGATCTTGAAGAAATTGAGCCAGGATCTATCTTATACGGAGTAATAAGATTTATGAAAGGAGTGCCTAGAATCACACTATGATGCATATGACTAATAACAATGAATTGTATAGTAATAGCTACATCTTAAGTTTTTTTTTTTTTTCCTAGGAATTTCTTGGGAACAAGACAAGTTTTTATGCAATTTAAATCTGCACTGTATCAAAGAGTGCTATAGTATTTAATTTATAAGAAGAGAAGAGTCTAAGAGTAATTTGTATAAGGTATTTTCTAGAAGTACTTTATCTACAGACAAAAAGAAAATCTTCTAAGGTTTTCTCAATATTTTCTATGGTATTTGAAATTGCTGCGATTTCTTAAAGTTCAGAATCATAAGTATCAAATGAGCATTTAGAAAGAAGAACTTGAATAGCTTTAGAATCTTGTTTTTGTTTTTCTTTTAACTCATTTTTTATTTCTTTTATTTCTTTCTTGAGAAGAGGAATTGTAGGGTAGGTATTTTTAACTTTTTAATGTTTTTCTAATATTTTTGTAAGATCATAGATTTAGAAGATGTAGTAGGTTTTGATTCTTTTTTATCACCTATGGTTTCTAGTGTTGGATTACTAATATGTGTAACAAATAAACTCCTATCGGTGGCTCTGATACCAAAAACACACTGAGGATCTCAAGAGGAGGATGAAATAAGAAGAATTGTTATAAGATGTAGAGAAAAGAATGACAATCAAGATACCAGAACAAATCTGAACAAGGCTAAGGTGTAAGATCCTATGTCAAAAGGGTAATAAAACCTAAGGTTCCGGTGGATTGTAGTCAGATTCGGTCCTGATCTAGTTGAAACAAGTCAGAGATGGAAAGTCTTTTTTTCATAGATCTACTTCAATTAGTAGTTCAAATACAAAGCTATTATCTCAGGTTTTGCCACAGAAGCAAAATTCCAGAGTAAGAAAGGTATAACCTTTTTATTATAGACAAATCTTTTCTTTATAGATCTAATCTAGTCATTACAAAACCCATCCAATAAAGTGATATAAATCTTCAAAATGAGTGGATCTTAGAAGGTGCACTAAACCCTGTCTAGCCTGAGTCATCCCATCTAAACATTTAAATTAGACAGATTAATCAATCTCTAATGAAGCCTCTACCTCAAATATCYAGGGATCTGGGTAGAATATCTAAAATTCCATCTGTCATAGATTACCCACAAAGAATTAGGTATTCCACGTTCGATATTTCTTCTMCTTCACAAAATCCCTTTGAAAAGGTAGATAATTCTACAAATATTTCTAGGYCATTTTATGCCAAAACATCTTCTAAATCTCGTAGTGAACCTACTAGTCTATCTTTGTCAGCCATCACATAAAACCTACAAAATGAATTAAATGTATTAGAAAAAGATTTTTAAATTAATACAATTGTTATGCGATGATTTTTACTTTGAAAATAATAATGAAAAAGAAAATAAATTTTTGATAATTTTCTAAAAACTAAGATAGAAATACAAGARAAATATTATGATTTTGTTAATATTTATAAATAATCTATTTTTTTCGACTGATATGAAATTTGTGCTTCTCAAAATAAAATATTATTTCCTCTTAAGACTATTAAGCCTATTTCAACCCTATCTTAGAAATTTCCTGAATGCTCTCTGCTTCCCATAAAATCCAGTCCAACCATCCTCCACTCCAAGTTATTAAAATAGAGTATGCAAAAAAATCAATAGAAGACATTCCTTATAAAAAATTCCAGTGAAGATATTTTATTAAATATTTAYGCATAATGTATGCCAAACAAATTTTACGAGTACTCCACAAATACCATARGAAAACAATTAGCTATGATTAAAAAATCTATACAAAAACCTCATGATAACACTAGAGAAATTGTATTTGAATCTGTATCTCAATGGGATAAAAAACTTATATATATAGAAAAATAATAAAATTCATTATCTTTTTTTTCTAAAGATTGTTAAATAGAGTTACTACTTCCTTCGTTTTGTAAAGTATACCATAATAGGGTAAAATACATAGACAAGGAGATAATAAATTAGTTCAAGATTGCTACTAAAATGACATGTTTATCTTTAATTAGAAAATAAGAGAATTAATTATATGAGAGAAAAAATATTGACTTATGGTGTTGGTATGAAAATCAATGAAGGGTAAATATGATAAAACATATTTAATTGTGTATTGACAAATGGAATATGACATATTTTAAGAAATAGGAAGAAAAATTCTATTGTAAAATACTTTTAAAACAAATAGAGGGACTAATTTTTTTACTTTATTTTAAAGATTTCAAGTCGAAGCTCCACTGAAGTAATGAATGTGCTTGAAGATTGAAAATTATTAATTGGTATGTGTTTTTAGTGCACATATATTTCGTTTTTTGTTATAACAACATTTCAATTTTGTTTTCTTTTGTTTTATCGTAGGTTGGCTTTGATGTCTTTTATTTGAAGTTCAAGACTTAACCCTCTTTGATAATTCAATTTAGCCCTTACAATTAAACGAATTAAGAGGAGTTTATTAAGTTAGGATCGTTTAATAATCTAGTGTTGCATGTCTGAATACATTAAGTACTTCTTAATTAAGACATTGCATAATAAATTACCAAATTCAGTATTCAAGATCATATGTACAAAAGTAAATTTGAAATAGTCATTCATCCAACTACTTTTCAAACTTTAGATATYCGTCTGCAATTTCATTAAACGCACAAATACGACATTAATCTTTGATGAAAGTAAAATATTATATTTATTAAGTTTCGCTTGTAAAAAAAAAAAAACAAAAAAAACCTTAGGAACAATTGATAATATTTACTTGTATTTATTTATAAATAATTACTATTGCAATAAGTCGTATTTGTTTATTTTTGTTTTTTTCTAATCTATACAATGTAAGAGGAAGATACGATGACCCGGAACGGTAGCAGATGATAGTTAGAAATGGCATGTGCGCTGAGCAAAGTTAGCAAAGTTTTCGGCATAGAAGTTGAATGTGGAAGAAAAGTTGTGTCATGGTGGAATTCAGCTGATCCAGTTCTAC
>MEJB01000028.1:3819040-3883238 GCA_001752375.1 Rhazya stricta | reverse complement strand
ACTTCTATTTCTACACCATCACTCCCTTTATTTTTCGGGATTTTCTTTTTTTTTTTACATATGTTTTTTTTCCCCAATTTAGTTGTTCGTCATCTTTCTGATTATATTGCTAATTTGTTAAATGTTATTTTSAATGAAATTTTATAAAATTTCTAAAAATAAAATATATTATTAAAGAAATAGCATCAATAAATAACAATTAAATTATAGCAATGGATTGTATATGCAGAGTAAATAATTCTTAAAATCTACAAAATGTTAGATTAAAATGACAAAATTAACTTTATTCATGGTTTGATTTTTAGTTTTAYTGCAATATGAATGAAGGATTAATAAATTACTCGAAATGGTAAATTGAAAAAAAATTATTAAATACCTTCTCAAAATTATAAGATGATGAGTATTTTGRAATAAGAAAATTTCTATAAATGTAACATGTAAATTAACCGAGGATAATACAAWTTAAATGCTGTCTAACCTTAGTTGCTCCGTCCTCCGATCTGATTATGTTGCAAAATTGCCAAAAAAAAGAAAGACATGTCCGAGGGTTTAGCCCAAAGAATTACGTCGGTCCAAAGAGTTTAGGAGCTACATATAATTTTTGTAGAAGAGATAGATTGGTATTTGAATCTTCAGAAGGGGGAAAAAAAAAAGAAAAAGAAAAAAGATGTCCTTTCCAGGTCTAACTTGATTTCTTTCTGTGATCCCATGAATCAAAATTTCATTTGAAGCATTTGATATCGAATGTAGTACTTGTGAAAAGGAATAAAAGGTAAAGCATCAAGTTCAAAGGCACCTGAATCTTTGGCTATAAAATTTGAAGCATTCAGATCAAGGAAAGCCTTCGAAAATTAGTAGAATCAGTCCAAAGAAGGAAAACGTTCATATAGCACCGCACCAAGTCCAGTTGTGCTCTTAAASCTACGGTCTTAACTAGGCCAAACTCGGCGGAGTTTTCCATCCCCATCCATCACATCCCACCTCATCCTATCCCCACCCCACCGTTAAATCGAATCGAGACATGGAGGCTGAGTGTTTTTTTTATATTAAATCATTTGATATTTTTATTTAATATAATTAATTCTAATTAAATTCATAAAATTCRATCATTTATCAAACCATCATCAAATGACAAGGAGATGGCATTAAATATTGAGATTAAGATTGATTAACTATGCGGTTAATAAGTAGTGTTAAGTTTAAACATCACAGTCATTAACAAATATTCTCTCATCACCAGCACCAAATAATGCTGTTTAATTATTATTGACAAAAACCCAGCAAACTTCAYCCTCCTCAGTCCTCAGCAATGGCGGACTTGTGCGTTTKWTAACTCTCGTGTTTCAGACAMAGCACTTTTTCCGTTATTTTACCTGGAAAAACCATGAGAAAAACCACAGGCTCTTCTTTCTCTCTCTTCTGRTCACAAAAACCCACTYTTTTCAACCCTTATTTTGTCTTTTACTGCCCAGACCAAAAAAATATTTAATCATTTATCATGTAATAAAAATTTCTCAATGGGAAAAGATAAAAAGAAGACAAAAGGATAGGGACGTCATTTCCACCAACCTCRCTCTCGTGTCCTCTTCAACAATGGCCCCGTCCTGTACAGTATTTCAACAACATATTTTTTAATTGTTTCCATTTATTATCACTGACCGTCAAGTCCTTCCATCACGAACCACTCATGTATCCGGATTCGGTTGCTCTTTCCTCGCCACGTCAGCTGATCGGCACTGTTCGGCTTCGTGTTGTATCTTCCCCCTTGTGACTCTAGACAGGCTCAGAAAAATATAAAAAGCAGAAGAGAGAGATTGTATTATTGAGAGTGCTTAACAGTGTTTTCTTGCTTCGCCTAAGGCTAAAGAACGGTTTGCKWCTTCTAATTCCCATCTTTCTCCTCTAGAGAGAGAAATTGTAGAGAGAGAAGGAAAAAATAAAATAAAAATACTCGATAGTGTTTTCCTTAATAAATCTATGTGTGAAGGGTGATGTACAGTAATATTGTTGATGTTTGGAGTGGGGGAATCATTGAATCTGAATCCATCAACATTCTATATGAAGCGCCGATCTTTTAAAACCTAGAAGCGATCGCCTTTTGCTTAATTTTCCGTAGTTGAAGTGATTGTTTATTTTATACATACTTCTTTCTCGAGATTTTGGATTTTTTCGATTTGATTCAGCGGTGCTGTACTTTTATTTCTGTGTTTTCGGGGACTGTTGATTTGAAAGGGGAGAAAAGATGAACGGTGGTGATGGTGGAGAGGTCGCGGCAGCTCCTCCGGCGGGGCCACCACCGCCGCTCGAGTGGAAATTTTCTCAGGTCTTTGGTGAACGCACTGCTGGGGAAGAAGTTCAGGAAGGTACAGTGCACATAATCAATTCTCTACTTTATTTCACTCTCTAACTCTTTGGATCCATACCTGTTTCAGTCTCTGGACACCGATTAGGGTTTGGATAAGTGTTTTTTATCTGTCTACGGATCGTTAATTGCTGAGAATAGAGTTGATTTATTGGCGATTAGGGAATACCAATTGTGGGTTGGTGTTCTTGTGATATGCATGCATATTTTAATAAATTAAATCGAGGTGGAACAGTTTGCAACTGAAGTCAATCAAGTGTACTGTAAGTTCAGATTTCTTATTTTCCAAATGCATGCACTTGTTTCTTAGTCTGGATCTCTGTGATTTCCTAGCTGGTGTTGGGTTAGTAATTTTTCAAATTTCTGTCTTCCTCATTGTGCCATATTAKAGCAGCATTTTGTTACTCATTCTCAAGCATCTATGGGGTGAACTTTGGGGCCTTTACCAGGCTGCTGCCTTTCCTTCTCTCTTTAGGGTCTGACTGTTTGGTTCCCTGCATGCACTAATCCAAAAGCAATGCCCAGAAATGCAAATATGTCTATAGATTACATTCTCGGGTTCTGGTGCCACCCGTCATTGCTATTTTGGTCTTCCAGCGAAAAGGTGAYGGGCATTCTCGTCTGCCATACCGCAAAAGGTGGACTAAAAGGTAATGACTGTTATATGACAAACCTTTATGCAAGTTGCTGGATGCTCGGGTCAAGAGCTGTTTCAGATTATTAAACGTGGCGTGCTATGACCCGTGGCTTCCAACAGTTGGGTGGGAAGACCGTTTTGTGTGGCCAAATATTGGCCAAGACTGTCAGAGGAAAGGTAGAGTTTCCCCATTGCCTGGTGTGGGTAAAGGGTATGAGATGGCAATGGCTTTTTGCTTCAGGCAATATTGTAATCATCCAAGTGGTTAAAATTTGGATCATTGTTGTTTACGTTACAGGAAGAAGACATAAAAGGAAGGTTAATGCAACTTGCGTAATCTTTTGCATATCGAAGCAAGTCTGTTGTCGTAACTTGGTGAACTTACTCATTGGCAGTCAACAAATTCTGTGTGACATTGATGAATTGCGTGTCACGCTTTTTTTCTTGCCAGCCTCCTTGCCCATGCATTACGCTGGAGCATTGATGGGCACTGGTGATTCGGAACATGATGTTTGACTTAGGATGTGTGAACTTGTTTGTACACTGAATGTTTAGTTTGCTGCTTCAGTTGTTTTCAAAATGAGGATGTCATTTGAATTCTGTGTAATACTTACTTTGGCAGACAATGGCCTAAATTTTTGATTTTGTGGATCCTACCAGTCTGTTGGCCAAAGCCTTATGTGGAATTGTTTTTTCCCCAGGATCAGTCACTTTTATGGGCTTTTCTTCTATAGTTTGTGATGCCTGGGAAAACACCCTGCTTGTTTCCTTTCTTAACCTTTATGATATCCAAATTCATGACCTTTTCTGGGCTATAGTTGAACATTTTTGCTACCCATGCCTTAGGCTTCATGCTTATCCTTGAGCATTTTGTGGTTCCAATCTTTTCTTTTTAATGTTGGGAGGTGTTGAAGTTGCTCTTTAGAGTGGAAATRCCAAAAATTAATTAACTCATATGGGTTGACACCTTCTTTTCTTTATTGGAATAAGTGGGCAAGGAGGGTGTTTAGAGTTCTTGGAGGTAAGCAATGGTTATTAGCTGTCTGTCCTTCTATGCTGATCTGTAGAAATACATGTGGTCACTGTTCTCTAGATGATCCATATGTGGATTTTGTGGAATAAAATCTAAAATGTATCATTTGTGTATCTTTCCGCTTGCTAAATTCTTATGCCTCCCTTTGCCTTGATCATAATGTGCATGGAATTTTCATTTCTATCTAGATAGAGTAGTGCAAAAGACAGATTCACATCATTCTCAATTATTCTGGTATTTGTAACACTATCTCAAACAGCATCTTCTATCTGTTTGCTTGTGTCTTCTGGTGCAGTTGATATCATCTCAGCAATTGAGTTTGATAGAACTGGCGACCATCTTGCAACGGGTGACCGTGGCGGCAGGGTGGTATTGTTTGAAAGGACTGACACAAAGGAGGTGCATTCCTATTTTGAGGATTTTGTGAAGACTATCGTCTTTCTGAAAAGCAAAATTGGAAACTCTTTATAAATATAGATTCAATTGGAAACTCTTTATTCATATAGATTCATTCTCTCTTGCAAAATATATTTGTAGCATGCTGGAAGTCGAAGAGATTTAGAGAGGATGGATTATCCTGTGAGCCGACATCCGGAGTTTCGGTACAAAACAGAATTTCAGAGTCATGAACCTGAGGTATTTACTAGTTCTAATTTTTTGTTTGCTCCCTCTAAATGTGAATCTATGTTCTAAACTCCCAATTATGGGGAAATATATCCCATTTATCTCAAGGTGTACACCGAAGAACTTGTCTGGAGGTAAGAAGTTCCTCTCTCATACTGTAATGGCAGGATGTCTTGGCCTTGTTCACTTGCCATAAATATATAACAATTGATTAGTCATTAGTCACTTATGGTGATATTCTTATAGTTTGGATTCTTCTGTAAGATACCCATTAATGTATCTTTCGTTTGCTTCCATTTGGTCTCCTTTGGCCACCTTTCTAAAAAACAGGGAGTTGAGAATTGGCTCCTTCTCTTCTAATCTATCTTTTATGTCTTATTCTCCAGTTTGATTATCTCAAGAGTTTGGAGATTGAAGAAAAGATCAACAAGATCCGATGGTGCCAAACAGCTAATGGTGCACTCTTTCTTCTGTCTACTAATGATAAAACTATCAAGTTTTGGAAGGTAAAATAACTTGCTTGCAACGTCATGTGACTTTGGAGTGCTAGATGGTCATAGCAGTTCACTCCTTCCTCCCTCCCCAGCCCACCCCCTCCTTCTGAAACTGTACTCTTATTCTTTAATCACGTGTTCTTCTATATTCTAGGGATTGAGCATTTGCTGAACTTGATATTGTTCTTTTGATGATTATAACAGGTTCAAGAGAAGAAAGTCAAGAAAATTGCTGACATGAATATCGATCCATCCAAGGCAGTTGGAAATGGCAATGTCGCTAGTTCAAGTGTTTCTTCCRGTTCTAAACAGTATCTTGCAAATGGTGCCTATCCTGATAGATCTTACAACTGTTCAAGCAATGACATGGCATTTCCACCTGGGGGTGTCCCTTCGCTTCGTTTACCTGTGGTAGTTGTATCTTATTCTGATATTTCATTTCTTACAATATTCTTCTTAGTCAAAAAAATGAAATCTTGCCATATTCACTGGAATTACCTAATTGATGTGTCAAGATTTCACAGATCCATGAAATTTTTGAGTTTCTTTTACACATTTAGGAAAATAAAATATAGAAGGTTGAAAGGAATTTACTCACGAGATGCTTTGTTTATTTGTATACTCAAGTTTTTTACTTATTGCCAATTATAAAGAATGAAATAACTTTCTCACATTCGGTTAGATATGCTCTCCAACAAGCTGTACAGTTTAGGAAATGATTAGTTTCAAGTGACAGGCAATATGCAAAGCCTGATATTTGATAAAAAGATTTGTCTTGTTCGTCAACTCATAAATGGATGTTTTCAAGCACAATTGTCTTCTTTGTCAACTTGTGTGGATGTTTTCAGTACTCCTTCCTTTTTCATCATTTTGATAGAGGGGGAAAGAGGGCCGGAGGCATCTCAATGGTTTCATAATATTTCACCTTCCATCATTTAACTTCTCATTTTCTTGAGTTATTACGAATGAGTTTTGAGTCTCGGGGGCACTAAACTAGCAGCTTACAGTCATACAAAGATTGGCTCAAGTGTTCCTTGCTAATTTTTCTATCTGGTATTAGATTCACAGTGTAGTTTTATCATAATCATGTATATTAGTCCTCTTACAATTTACATCTTTTATGTGATGCAGGTTGCCAGCAATGAGACCAGCCTTGTTGCTAGATGCAGGAGAGTTTATGCTCATGCACATGACTATCATATTAATTCAATTTCAAATAACAGGTTAGAGTTCATGTCTTTAGGTCGAAGCTCAATGGCATGTGATTCTAATATGATTCGTGRTTGCTATCTGTTCTCCTTGTACTGGTGTCAATTTCATTCTGTGATGTTGAAAAAGGCCAGGTTTTGTTGAGTGCCATGTGTGTGTTCTTCCTACTTGAAGAAAGATGTCCAASTKCAAAGGAAAAATAAACATTCTTCTGCTTTGCATGCATTTTAATCTCATGTGGTATTTCGTATTCGTTGGGCACATGCCTTTCTGATATCAAGTCTTGGAATACTTGTCTGGTTAGCATGATGATTTCTTTAACTTTCATTTTTGTTGCCTTCTTTTGGCAATTGATAGCTTTGTACCTCCAAAGTTATTCATTTCTGACCTTTCTCGCTTTCTTTCTAGTGATGGTGAAACATTTATATCAGCTGATGACTTGAGAATAAACCTCTGGAACTTGGAAATAAGTAACCAGAGTTTCAACATTGTTGATGTGAAGCCAGCAAATATGGAGGACCTAACAGGTGAGTTTTGCATTTAATTTGAAATTCTAGCTTGATTCGATTTCAACTGATATTTTCACCCTTGGTATTTTTAATACATCTGTATCTAAGATGGAATCACTTCATGCTCTCTGTGTTGTTTCTAAGTTAATGCCTTTAGAATTGTATCATCAGGCGTGAAGGGTATTTTTGTTTCCTTGGAAGATTAAAAGTTTGGATGATAATTTGTGACTGCTTTATTTTCAGTTATACAGCTGGTTTTTCGTTTACGTTTTGATTTTGATTTATACCTCTGAATCACTAGATTTGGTAATGAAAGATTTTGAACTCAATATGTGTATAATTATTGTTACTGATGATTCTAGGTCTTCATTCTGCCCCCTCACCCCCCACCCCCTTTTTTCTTTTCCTCCTCAAATTACTGGATGGTTTGTAAAACCATAGTAACTTAAGTTATCAACCATGCTCAGTTATTGACAAAACAAATTACTCTTATTGCAGAGGTGATAACTTCAGCAGAGTTTCATCCTACCCACTGTAACATGTTAGCATACAGTAGTTCTAAAGGATCAATTCGACTCATTGATTTACGGCAATCAGCTTTATGTGACTCACATTCTAAATTGTAAGTGCTTCAATGCTTTTGTTCTCATTGTACTTAATTCTCGTGCTCATCTAATTTTGAAGTTGAGATATTGACACCGTTACATACAGGTTTGAGGAGCAGGAGGCACCTGGTTCAAGATCATTTTTCACTGAGATAATAGCTTCAATTTCAGATATTAAATTTGCAAAGGATGGTAGACATATACTTAGTCGTGATTACATGACCCTTAAGGTTTGGTTTCCTTATGTGGTACTTTGAACCTTATATAGGTTTCTATGTAGATTGGCCTCCATTCTCTTGCTTCAATCTGTAATGTGCATGGACGTGCATTTAACTTGGCAACTAGGAGATTATGCATATCTTGTCTACTCAGATAGAAGTTATAAATCATTAGGCGTGAACGCTATATGGCATGTGGGTGACATGCATCAATTTTTATGGTGTCTATTTCAGAAAGCAGCATCAACTTCTACACTTTGATGGCATTTAGCTACATCTGCTGAGATTATATCTAAGAAACTTAATATTAGGATGTGGTTTCTCAAAAGAAGGGGAAGTTGCACACAATTAGTAAGGGTTTAGCACGTAAATTAAATTTAATATGCACACCGGCCTTAGACTTCTCCCCCTTTTTAAGATGGAAAATTGGATAGCATGTAACTCGTTCATTCTGTTGTTACGTGGTTGTCATTGGGAGCTGATATAGGGAGATGGAACCTTGGGTGTATCTTTTGTGTTTGTTTCTTGGTATTAAAAGCAATTTAGTTGTGGTGGTAGTTGGGTCCTCTCGAGTCTCCTGCATATAAAGACTAGATATCCATGGAGCCCAAATTAGATCCAGTACCAAGCATTCTACAGGATTGGTTCTTGTGTATTTAGGTAAGTGTTCAGTTAGATGCTAAGGATATTGTCAAGCATTATGCTCTGAAACATGTTTGCATCAATTTGGTTGACCCAGATTGATGGTCTATTAAGCCTGCTATCCTTGAAACACATTGTTTGCCTCCTACATATAAATTTTCTTGCTGTAAATAGGTGCTCAGTATTCTTCCTTCTCAAAACTGAAACATATAATTTTACATTTTGTGTCRTGTCTTTCTTAGTTAGAGTTTCATGCCAGTGGTAATTTATAAAATCCTTTTTCCTGTGTGAAGTCTGCACCAAGAACGAGTCACATTGTCTTTGTACCTCAGGGAATTTGGTAAAGGTGATATACTAAGGGAACTTTTCTTGGATTCTTTCAGTTATGGGATATCAATATGGATTCTGGTCCTGTTGCAACTTTCCAGGTTCATGAGTATCTAAGACCTAAGGTGAGTCAATTTTCTCGGTGGGGTTTGTCAGACTAATATCATTACTGTTGTACATTGGACTAATTAGACTTCAACTTGTAATGTTCAGCTCTGTGATTTATATGAGAATGATTCTATCTTTGATAAATTCGAGTGTTGCCTGAGTGGTGATGGTCTACGTGTAGCAACTGGTTCCTACAGGCATGTATTCAGTTGTTCTCATATGATGTTATATTTGAAGTTGGGAAAACTACCTAGTTTTCTTTCATCTGATTGTGTGATGGTATGATTCCAGCAACCTATTCCGTGTGTTTGGGTGCTCTTCGGGCAGTACTGAAGCAACTACTCTTGAAGCAAGCAAAAATCCCATGAGGTAGCTTTGTAGTTATGGTTTTGAGATGCAGTTGATGTTGATTTTGTATTAAGCAACTGTGAAGCTTAAAGTTATAATATTCTTTTGCAGGAGACAAGTCCCTGCCCCTTCAAGGCCTACGAGATCCCTGAGCAGTAGCATAACCCGTGTCGTGAGACGAGGTTATTTTTTCCCTCCCATTTAGGTTCTGTGCCATTTTGGATCTTTTGATGCTTGCGGCTAAGCTCTTGCTAAGAAATCTGCATTTGGCAATTTCAGGTGCAGAAAGTCCTGGAGTTGATGCAAATGGGAACTCTTTTGACTTTACAACAAAGTTGCTTCACTTAGCATGGCACCCAACTGAAAATTCAATCGCTTGTGCTGCTGCAAATAGCTTGTATATGTACTATGCATAAGAAGTCAGTACAGGGACGAAATGGAATAGTATTGTTGCTTCATTGACATTTTTGGGTTGGTCTTCAAGAAGGCGTCTAAGTGGGAATTTAAGGCTCTATCTGCAAGCACATGATAACCTGTAGCACATGCTTCTAATGCCAGAGCCCAAAGAGGAAATTTTAGGATGCAAAGCAAAGCAACTTATGGATGTTCCTGGCAAACCAGCAGCTAGCCTTATCTCAAGTTTATCCATTTTCTGCTTCACCCTATACTTTTGTTTGTTTTCCCTTTCTCTCCAAAGGAAAGATGAAGTTCTGTTCTAAAATGTGTTGGGTCGAAGTCAGGAAAGTTTGTGATTGTAGCTCTCCTACAAGTTAAACTAAAGGATGTCCAATATCGCCACTAGTTTTAAGGTAAATGTAGCTTTACTGAAATGATCTTTGCTGGAAAGGAGCTGCTGCTAACTTGCAGGGCGTTAAGCTTATTTTCTCTTCAATAGCATTATTTTTTGTAGAATGATTCTAGATTGCTTTTGTTATACATTATTAGTTAACTATTTTTTGTAAGAGAAATTCAGGGTCTTTCTTCAGCTTTTTGGTTGTTTGTATTTTTCTGGATATATGGTGGAGATTTTTTTTTTTTTTTTTTTTTTTTACCCCACAACTCTTAGCCATTTTGTTTATTGTGACGTTCTTTAGCCACAAGCTTCCTTAGCCCACGAGTGCCAACACTGATTATGCGCATGGGTTACTGTTCTTCGGTTGGGGGGGTTAAGGTCTTAAGCCGAACGATAAAGAGGAATGAAGGAAAATGTGTCTGTCTGACGTGTTTCBACCTTTTCTCCCAGAGCCCCACTGCTGCCATAGTAGCTTTTCTGCTGCTAGTTCGTAATTATTTGACTACATTAAGGTCAGTCTGACAAGAGTGATTTTTAACGCCACTTATTTAATTGATTAAATTTCATATGTTGAAGTTGATTATCAAATCACACCTAAATTAAAATTGATACCTCAAAATAAAGGCATGAGACTTGAGTTTAGGGAAGGGTTAAATTTCACATATCTAATTGATAATTGGAAAATGTTGTCATTAATATGCCTTTTAACTTTTGTTACATGAATCCGTTGATAAGAATATCTTAATATAAAAGTATTTTGAAGTGCTAAGAAGGGATTTGAAAATTGAAGATGCGAATAGTATAAAGGTACTATACAACAAAAGGAAATTATTGTTAAATGATCTTAATAACCACACAAGCACAAGAGAATTATTGATAAAGAATATAAATTCACTAGAATTTAGGAGCATAAACTTAGCCTCTCCCTTAAATTTTTGGCTCGGCAGAGAATGGTTTACAGTTGCAGTGATTGCCCTAGAACCTTTCTAAGTGAATACGGAAGTGATTTCACTTCGTCTTTTTCTTTTTACTTTTTTTATAACTCTGTTTGTATCTTAATTTATCTAGAAACTATTTTTCTTTTTGAAATTTTTTTTCTGGACAGAGTGGTTTAGCCATATACTGAAGCCACTTAATCAGTATTTCCTGCGAGTCGGCGAAAGTTTTAAGAAGGCGTTTGAAGTGGAACTAGATAATATTTTCATTGATGGTGTTCCATTTGGAGCTGATGGAATGAATATAATKGAGAGGGCTTTTGACTCAAATTTGTTGATCGAAAGCATTATTGTAAGATTATTATTTAATTTAAATTTCCAAATGAATATTATCATGATTGATAATATTTATTCAAATTAGTAATAATGTAATTATGATCCATCATCAAATTCATTAGGATTCTGATTAACGATGAAAAGAGTGTCAAGGATAGTCTTTGTCATCGATATTTCTAGGAGCAATAATAAGTCTGTGATGAAGCTCAAATGTGTTGCTGACACCTGAAATAACTTCTTGTGGATATGCCGCCAAATAAGTCGGTTAAATACTCTTTTAAACTGTTGAAGCCATGGCTCTTGCATCAAGACTGTTTTGAACGTCTGGGTTTAATGATATCCCCTTAAATCGGCAGCTCAAGCCACAGCACCATTAACACCAACACCACCATCATCTTCCTCCACCACTCCGGCTGCATAGGAAAGCCCTAAGCAGCCTGCTACTGCGAACCAAGCTAGGCTATCATGCCTTGGAGTACGTGATATCAACAATCGACGTCCTGATGAACTGGGCTCGTGATGGCTCGATCTGGCCCACGATGCATACAGTTGCTTTGAAGTACGACGTGGACCGCTTGGCCCTCATTTTCAGGCCCAGCCCAAGACATCCTACTGCAGCTAGAGAAGAATATTTACTCAAGGAAAGATTCTCTTCAATGGTGGTCCAAGTAATTTGGAGTTGATCTTTAATAGATTGTCCTGAGAAACGASGAATGTTTGTTCAGTTCTGTTTTGTTGATCATAGGAACATACATAGTACCTCCACATATTATTTATCGAGAAAAAAATATTCAGACACTATTTATTTGAGTGATATGGTAGATTTTTTATGATGATAAAAACATAATATTAGAGATGCTTTTAGAATTCTATATAAAATTTACGATTCGATTTGAATCGTTTTGTGTATGAGCAAATCAACTGTTCTATCAATCCGACAACATGAAATAATCAATAAGAAAATTATTAAATCAAAATCTACTTATAGGAGACAAGCAGTTCTGAAATAAGGGTCTCAAAAGAAAAAATGATGAGTTTGTGGCATTGATTCTGTGCTGCAGCGAAGCTATCCAAATTGGTAAAGAGCAACAGTGTGTATGTCGCATGTGATGAGAATCGCGTTCGCCAAAAGTGCGAGGGGGGGAAAATGAGCGTTCTRTAGGCCGGAAGTGCGCCAACTGAGGCGTGACGCACGGGGGGTCCTCAAACCCACCGTGCCGACAGAAAATGACAACTCGAATCCCTCCCTCTTTCCTTCATTTACTCATTCCTCTATCCTACGCCTATTCTTTCTATTCTCTTCTATACTAAACCCAGCTCTTCGCTCCTACCTCTGGTTCGCCGCCCTACTCGGTGACGGACAGTTTTTTAAAATTTTACTTGAGGTTAATATTTTTAGATTTATATATAAATTTTTATTGGAAAAACTACCATCTTATCCTTTAATTATTTTTCTATTTACTTTTACACTCACAAAATCAAATTTCTTGCCATTTGTTTTAAGCTACCTCTATCCTTCGGCTCCTCACCTTTCTGTTCAAGAAGAAACTGATGAATAAGTAGCAAAAACCAGCCAAAATTCAAAGTAATTGAGTTGATCTTGTGTATGTTTTAATTAGCAGAAAATTACTCTTTTTCTGAATTTCTTTGAATGCTGCCAAACAGCATTTAGAAAGTTTTAACCTTTGATAAATCCCTTTAATTTTAAATTCAAAGTAGTCAGATTTAAAAAGAAAAAAAGAAAATATTGATAGAACATTTGATACTTTTGAGCAAATATCATAAATGGACCAAATAAAATTAAAAAAGTTATGCCTCTTTATGAATCTCTGTCAATTGGAAAACCTGAAATAATTCCAAAAATAAAAATTTGTGTAGTTTTTCTGTTTTGCTTTTCCATTCATTCCAATTTTCAGTAGGGCATAACTGCCACTCTAAAACACTTTCAAGAAAGTGCWTACACTATCATGGGATCTCGCCACGTGTTTCGGGTGAGATTGGCTCCTAGTTGACGGACACCCCAAGCTACGATTCCCCATTGTTAATGACCAAATGTACGGTTTAAGCATCGCCACAGAAAACGATTTTACGGTCAGGATTGCAGTCATCAATCTTAATGATGCTTCTCTGTCTTCATTCATAATACTGCTTCGTTCGCACGCAAGCTTCCAATTTGGCTTCGCGGCCATCAATCGGCTTTGGCTTTGGAAATTGGTGGCTTCAAATCCTTGATTAACAAGGCTCTAATTACTCAATTAGGCCGAGTCCTTGGCTATTTCAGCTCGGAGCCTCAGCCAAGCCTATTTACTTCTGATTCCTAATTCTTCTGGATTTTGGATGTTAAGCCGGTATTTGATCATATCTCATCCGTCAATTCTTTTTTACACGCAACGGCTGACCAAAAATATGATTATTAACTTATTTATCATTTTAAATGTGCAAAATTATTAATGTCTTGATTTAAACTATTTAATATTTCAGGATTTGGCTTCACAAGATTATATTCAAGTCTAAAGAGACTCGTAAAAAATTAATAATTTTTGATATTATTTTTTAAAATTTTACCATCCCATCGCAAATAAATTAAACGAATTCATCTCGACATTCTATTAACTACTATTTAAAATATCCGTAAGATTTTAACTGAATTTAGCTTTTCTAAAACTATCTCAACATCCAAAAACAGAAAGAAAGAAAGAAAAGAAAAGGATTAGTAGAAAAATGGGAGCRGTTAATTAAAGGTGATAATTGTCTTTTCCAGTTAATATGAAATGAGTTTTGAGAGTTTCAAACGAGAAGTTGACGCGTGTCGTGTGGTCTTCCCTGTTGAATTGAAAAATGGATAAACAGTAATGGGCAATTATGGATTAGGTGCCYTTGGTTTTATTAAAGAATGTTTAATTAACATTAACAAATCAACACTGCTGCAGACTGCAGAGTCCGGCTAATGCTATCTATGCTTCTTTGAGCAGCCGAAGAATGATGAATATTATTGTTTTTTTAGCACCTTCAAATTATTACTACTTTTTCAGTTCTTCGCTCTCTGGAGAGGAGGAGACCAGAGTGAGAGAGACACAGAAACGCAGACTCCATTCTTAAGCCTCTTTAGCCAATCCACACTTCCAACTTCTAGTCTTTGAGGGGGACTGTAGTCAGAGTGTAGACACACTAGTGGATCTCTTCGTGTGAAACTGAGCGTGAGTGAGAGAGAGAAAGTCGTCTTTCTGTTCTGGATATATGATCTGTGGTTCCACGCGGACTTGCATCGATTGTTTGTTTAAAACCCAAATATCTCTTCTTGTCTTCTATCGATAACTCGGTTTGTCTGTTGGAAGTTTTCATCTATGGACACAAGCTCACCTGAAATTCAGTMTGTGGATTCAAGGTTTTTGTGAAAATTCGAGCTCACAAACTCATTGCTGCTTCATTTCTTTATAGAACCTCGTGCTTCCTGTGGCTAAAGAGACATTCTTTGTCTCTGAACTTTAATTTCTCTTCCGATTGAGGGTCTGATTGTGGAAGTGGAAAAATATCTGACCTTTTTGTCCTCTTTTTAGTTTCTTTCTGCCTTTTTCGCCGCTTCTCAACCCAATAGCCGAAAGCCTCAAATCCTAAAATTCATAAACCGACGATCAGGAAGCCTACCTTGGATCTTCAATCCTCTCYGCAATCCTTTTCCCTTGGATATCAACCGAAACCCAGATCACCAAGTACCAGGAACCACACTTTGATCCCAAAAATTTAATCCTYTGTCCAATAGTCGTCATAAAGGTCACAACTTTGAATCGAAATCTCAATCTTTGTCTTCTCTAAACTTCGCTCCATTTCCTAATTCAGGCACTTCAATAGGTCGAGAATTAGAAGCACAAATTTTTTTGGGTCCGTGTAAAGAAAATGCAAGACCCATCATTATATTCACAGATCAAACCTCAGTTCCCAGAGCAAGAACATTTGAAATGCCCGAGATGCGACTCATCAAATACGAAGTTCTGCTATTACAACAACTACAATCTCTCCCAGCCACGCCACTTCTGCAAAAGCTGCAGAAGATACTGGACTAAAGGCGGTGCTCTCAGAAACATCCCGGTCGGTGGCGGTTCCCGCAAGAACAGCAAGCGCAGCTCCTCGAGCARTAAGCGCTCATCCTCATCATCATCATCAGCCTCTTCAACGACAACATCCGTGTCCCCATCTTCAACAGCTGCCGTAGCCTCATCATCATCTCCTTCGACCACTCAAACATTGCKAAACCCAGAACCTTTTGKCTTGGGTGCTCCGGCACCTTTTGATCAGGAGCGTAAGTTGGTCGACGTGAGTGGGAGTTTCAGTTCACTTTTGGCATCAAACGTGGGGCAATTTGGAACTTTACTCGAAGGGCTAAACCAAAATGGGTCAAACCTGCAACTGTGTGGGTACGGTCCAAGTCCAAMTCAGGATTCAAACCAGACCCCRGCTCAGAATGATARCTGGAATGTTCATTCAGATTTGCAAGTGGGCTTGCCCAATGTGAACAATTCTGATGGATTTTTAAGTGTTCAGAGTGGTGCAGACTCTAGCTGTTGGAATGGTAGCAATGGTTGGCCTGATCTTGCTATTTACTCCCCAGGTTCGAATTTTCAGTAATTAAATATTTAAAATCATTCTAGAGGGTATGTACTATTTATTTCTACTTGTTTTTCTATGCTGCTGATTGTGATACCACTAATAGTATGCATTCCCCAATGTAGCCAATTGAAGAGTTCTAGATGGTGGTCATAACTCTGGCGTTTTACATACTATGATTATATAATGCGGGTTTGTTCTTGACAGTACTTGTTTAGAAAGAAGAAGAATGACATTGCATACCTCTTGCCTTGGTCTCATTTGTTTATATACATGTCATAAGGCAGACGGAGTGGGTGGGTGGGGGAGATATTGGGGTCTCAGTAGATGCACTGCCGAAAATTCTCTTATAATAGGTAGACGCAGTTTTAACCTTTTCTTTCCTCTTTGGGATCTTTTTTGTTGCATGCCTTCTGCTCTTACTCCCCTCCCCTTCTTTTCTATTTCTCCTTTTAAGATTGTCTCATACAAACCTTATTAATAAAAGATTAAATTATTATTTTTTTGCAACACCTTTGAGCATTTTGAAACTAATTTGCCTTAAATTAGGCATAATTTTAGTTTTGAGAAAGATTTTTTAATTGAAAATAATGATAGTTAATAATGCAATCCTTGATTGAGTTTATGGGGATAAGGACAAAATTGAAAAAAAAATACAATAAATATTTTTTAATTTATAGAATGACAAATATTTAGAAATAAAAATAATTAATTAAAAAATACTTTTATCTACGCTTTTTATTATATTAATTAAAATACGATACAATATAAAGGCATTTTAACTTTTTAAGATAGAGGGAGAAGTTGAATATATATATATGTATATATTATACTCGAATTGATTTTAAAGTGAGAATGCATAAAAGATCATAATTTAAAAAAATAAATAAAAAAGTTGCAGCCTTCAGTTTTTACTATCCTCCTCACTAAATAAATACACACTTGTACCGCAATGCGAGACCTTGGAAACACGGTCCATTTGGTTGGGTTATCACTAGGAGTTATGAAATTTTAAATATGTGAGTACAATTTCAATATATGATATTTATGTTATAAAAGAATCTCTTTTAATTATCGAATAGACRGCACTTAAATTGTGGGAGAGGGGAATAATTGCAAATTATGAATATTCTCAATTAATATATTAATTAGAGTATGAATTAGATATAAAGAAAGAAGTGTTAAAAGATGTTGTATTTTAATTAGTATAGGAGGAAATAATATTAAAAAGATATTTAAAGGTAATTGCATGTTTAATTGCAGCCATCAATTCAACATTAGATACAATGGATAAGCCAAAGTACATGCATACTATTTAGCAGAATAGAGTACGTACTCGTTAACTGATCCGTAATAGTCAAGATTTTGGCCTACTGGTACACGTACGGATGATGATACCAGTGACTTTCTTCTCTTGCCTTTTACCTTAATTGTTACTTATATTCATCTCAAACTATTCTTATGAATTTTTATCCAATCCTTTTTTCCTKGAAGAAGAAAAGGCTCCTCGTCATTCAGTACACTTTTCTGTTATATTTTTTTAAATATAATGTGTTTATATATTTAATTTTTAAAATAAAGAATAAAATATGTTAGAGGTATTAAAGATATATGTAAATCGTGTTTTAATTGATTTTAAAGTATATAGTAGGAGTGTAGCAGTCATGTATTGTTGGCGAACGATTTTTTAGTATATTTTTTTATTATAATTCCTGTCATATACTTTTAATTTGTAAGAAGAATTCAATTGTTATAATAAAAAAATGTACTAAAATATTTGAAATGGCGAGATGGAGAGATATTAATGCCTACCCCTCCTTATTCCTCTTGTGTAACTTCTTGCATTGTCCATCCAAGTTGTCTTTAGCAAGTAACGAGAGAATTTTGCTTCATTTATAAATTTCTTTCAATTTAAATTCAAATTTAAAGTAATTGGGGTAAAATTTTGAATATCGAGTATCAAATAAGAAAAGGGGCATTTTATATATAGTTCAAATGTCTTCTGTGCACCATTGTGTTTTGTGTAAGAAAATGAGGTGGATTATGAAGGATTAATTGTAGTTAGAGAAATGAATGAAAATAAATCTGAAGGAATTTCACTTTGTTTAATGAATGTTGATTATTAGTTGGGAAGTGGGCCATAAAGGCCCGCAACCCATGATGGATGCTTCGATGGACCATAATAAGATTTAAGATTACTTCTTTAAAACAGCCACATGAAGTGGGCCTTTGAGTCAACTTTATCTCAATACAGATATTATTAGACCTTCGTATCATAGCATTTCGGGTTCATGTGGCCCATATCGCAGGGGATCTTTTCTTCTTATTGAATTGGGAAAGCGCAGTTTTCAAATCCTTGCTAAAGTCCTATTCGATGGTCTAATTGTATTAAATGATGTTCCTGTCATTGGAGATTTTGTAGAGAAATCAATCATTTCGGAGAACCAGGTCACCCTTGATGGCTTTGGTTGCTACTAGCACCTGCCTCCCATCGCAACCTTTCTGAAGGAAACGTGCCGGAGGATGTTGGTCATCGAGTGGCGTGGTATAATTATGGCGGTCATCATGCGTTTCACCTCTACGGTCAAATTCATCAATGGCCTTACTTGTCCATCATTACATTCATTAATTCCTTAGATAAGACGTTAATCCTGCTTCTAGAAACAGTTGCGTTTGACAAGATTCCACCGCCTCTAATAATTACGCATGTTGTTGAAGCTATATCAGAGGGCGGAAGCACTCGTCGGAGTTTGAGATTTTACTGATCCTTTTTCGTTCTTCCTCTCGCGAATGCAATGCATGTAMCGGTGAGATGCACCTCGCAAAGACACTTTTTGGGAAATCATAGGCAATGAGAGTAGTTGCTTTGCTAACCGATGTATTTTCAGGCCCAGAAATGTCTTTTAGACCATCACTGAGGTATGAATAGTTTGGCTTAATGCTGGGTACCACAGTTAAAAGACACAAATTATCCATATATACTCATTGTTGTTACACAAGAGCCAAGATGTGGCATTTTTGTCATTTTATTGTTGGGGTTCACCATTTCTCCATGTAGCCAGATAACGCCATTCTCTCAAAGATCTATATAATTGTCATAAAATTTTAATTAAGGATATTATTTTTTAATTTCTTAATTAAATGTCTCGATCTTCAAGAAACTTTAGTCATGCTCTTCCTATTTCATTGGTTATATGGTTAATTTTAGAATGCTCCTTAGAATTGTGATGAAATTTCAATTAAGAGCATTGTCTTTTTTATTTTTTTAATTAAGGTCTCGATTTGTAATAAAATTTTGATTTAGTCTCTCTAATCTTCTTTAGCAGTCAACCTTTTAAAAATCAAATGGCTAAGGGTTTATATAAATAAAAATGTAAATTTACTTCTTAACCCGCGCAAAACTCGCAATTGTTCTTGAATTTGAAATAAATAAATAAACAAATTGKCTAAAGGCTTTGAGTATGAATGATGAGTGAGTTTTGCATTTTTATCTTYGAAGTAAATAGCATTGTTATATGATTTTTTGGTCATTTGACGTTAGGAGGGTTGAGCATAAATGTGATTGAATAAGGGTGGCACGAGATATTGTGACAAATTAAGACACTCAATCGAGAAAATTAAAGATCGACATCCTTAATTTGTTATAATTTTAGAGGCTATTTTGAGGATTATACTAGAGGGTTAATTTACAAAAACCCCTTTCCGTCCAATTGCGTTAGATGGAAGAAGATTATTATGCTCCCAAAAATAAAAGATTTACGTAAGCCCCCATAGGTTTGTAACAGTAATCAAATGGATACTTAAGGTTTCGTCCAATTAAGGTAGGAATGAGAAGGAAAAGGACGATTATGCAATTAAGTTTTAACCTAATGGATTTTCTTTTCATCTTCCTCTTTTTTATTTTAAATTATTCTAAATAAATCTTCGAAAGAAGGATAAAATTTATCACTCTATCTCTCTTTTCAATTACTTAAAATAAACTACTTTGATGTCTCAAATGCTCTTCAATTTTCATTTTAATTTTAAACACTGTAAAGAGTAATTTTGGAGAAAAGGTTGATATAATTGAAAAATAAAATATTATATTAAATTTTAAAACAGATTTTTTAAACTAATTTTTTTCCCAACACATCTACACATCTACACATCATCTTCTTCCTCTTCTGGGGTTGTTATTTCAGTCGGTGGCAAATATCCATTTCCCCACTTAAGCATGTGGGGCCTTCACTAAGGAAGATGTCATGACGGCTTGACCTACCCTGACCTGAATTAGTTTCAAATTAAACAAGAAGAGAGGAGGGGGCAATTTGTACGCGTTCACTTACAAAAGAAGCCGCAATACCTTCTCGCGCTTTCAATTAAAAATATGAAAGGTTTTCATTCACAATCATAACCCCATACAAAATTACGAAAATGTTATGAGAAGATAGAAACATTTCTTGAAGTACAAGAAATGAAGAAATATAAATGGGAATACTTTGTGCTTGATCATTTCATGTTATGGACAGGATAATTTTTTTGGATGTAATCCTGATATGTAATAATTATTACGTATTCGAGATGAAAAATAAATTTAATTCAAATTATATTTAGTTCGATTTAAATTTAACTCATATTTAAAATGAATCGTAAATTTTAATTCGTATATTAATTTTTTTTAGTCAAACGCATCTAAAATAAGTAACTCCAATCCAACCAAACTCACTTCCACCCATATATGTGAGGATCTAATCCTGATATGTAATAATTATTACGTATTCGAGATGAAAAATAAATTTAATTCAAATTATATTTAATTCGATTTAAATTTAACTCATATTTAAAATGAATCGTAAATTTTAATTCGTATATTAATTTTTTTTAGTCAAACGCATCTAAAATAAGTAACTCCAATCCAACCAAACTCACTTCCACCCATATATGTGAGGATCGTTTGCATCGATGGGCAGACACAGCTGAGAGGTACGATCGATAAGAGAGTCAAAAACTTCTCTTGCTCCATTCATTCTGATCAAAACCTCTGGTGAAACAACAAACAATAAACAGATATAACAACTTTCATGGCACCTTGCATGTATAAATATGTTTCCCCGTATACATTCCCTGCGAAGTCCTTTCCGTTTCTTTCTTTCTTTTTCTTGCTCTCGTGCAAAGCTAATGCCTCGGAAGCCAAGAACAACCAAGTTCGCCAACATGGCTTCAAGGGGGATTCCCTTTGCCTGGGCTCTCATGGCTGCTATTCTAATGGCCTCAACCACTGTTTCCGCCAGAAGATCGGTGAAGAACATGAATGTGATTGACAAATGTTGGAGAACCAATCCCAAGTGGCAGAATAACCGGCACCAATTGGCTTCATGCTCCGTTGGTTATGCTGGGAAGATGACGAAAAACATCGGTCAGGACGTGATAAACTACGAGGTCACTGATCCTAGCGATGATGCCGTGAACCCCAAGCCAGGAACCCTAAGATATGCAATGACCCAYKTCAAGGGCAAGGTTTGGGTTACATTCCAAAGGGACATGAACATTCAACTCCAGAAACCGCTTCTTGTTAGGAGTTTCAGTGCCATTGATGGCCGAGGTGCAAGTGTCCACATTTCCGGTGGTGCTTGCTTGTTGTTGCAAAGGGTAACCTATTAATAAAAGCATAGTGTACCTCGAATTTCTTTCATTTCATATATGCGGTTTAGCGGACATCTAGTTTCAAATGACAACCTTTTATGTTTGAACAGGCAAGCAATGTGATCATACATGGTCTTCGAATCCACGACTGCAAGGCACAACCAGCAGGGCCGGTTATGGGACCAGAAGGAAAGACTGTACAACTAGGAACGGCCGCCGACGGAGATGCAATCCGATTGGTAACTTCTTCAAAGATCTGGATTGACCATAACACACTTTACGATTGCCAAGATGGTCTAATTGATGTTACTCGCGGCTCAACGAACGTTACCATCTCAAACAATTGGTTCAGATACCAGGATAAGGTGATGCTTCTGGGGCACGATGATGGCTATCGCAGGGACAAGGAAATGAAGATCACCGTTGCATTCAACCATTTTGGTCCTCATTGCCAACAAAGAATGCCTAGGATTCGTTTTGGATATGCACACGTTGTTAACAATCTTTACCTGGGCTGGGGAGTATATGCAATTGGGGGAAGCATGAACCCAAGCATAAAGAGTCAAGCAAACCTCTTCATTGCACCAAACGAAGGGAAAAAAGAGGTATCAACAGAATTTTCTCATAATTTTATGCTCCTTATTTACATGTACATGATTTACCAAAGAAACAATAATCAAATGATGGTCTAACAGGTGACATGGAGGAAGCATTCTGGAGATGGGATGTCATGGAATTTCCGATCAGTGGAAGATGTTTTCGAGAATGGAGCTTCATTTCAATCTGGAGGTGATGGTGGCTCAGTGAAGCCAAACTATACCAAGGAGCAAAGTTTTCTGGTGTCAAATGCCAGAGATGTGAGAGCATTGACAAAATCTGCCGGTGCTTTGAGGTGTTCAAAAGCTTCAGGGTGCTGAGTTCAACCTCAGCTAGCTATTCCTACTTTCCTTTTTCCTTGTATGTATTACATGCAACTTTAGAACAGAAATATGATTTCGGCCTAACTAGTAGGGGCAATTGCCTTTAATGTAGAAAAGTGGAATACATTTTTCAGATCTCTTGTTTGCCCAGAACACAGCATTTTTCTGTTAACGAACTTTCTTCAAAACGATAGAAAGTCTAATGACTGCCAATTYACACAGGGCAAGCCCGAGCAACAAAATCATATATACTCTCACTCGCGACTGGAATACATTATTACCTATTCACCTTGGCCTAATTACAGGTTTTCCGGTCGAAAGAGTTGATGGCACATTTTGGCTACTAGAAATAAAACAAAGCTTGTTTGTGGATGCGTCCACCAGAAACTGGACGTAAAAACAACCAGCGTGTACAATAGCAAAGGAAAACAACATTTTAAGAGACTGAAAATTGAGACGTGTTCATCACACCAAATGTACAACATTTAAAATACAACCTGAAACAAAGAAAATCCAAAACACTTGACATTCATTTTGAAATAGCATCATCCCTGTTATATGGTTTAATCAAATAATAGAATACAGTAAATGTGAACAAAGTTACATGGTCACCACACGTGCCTTGTACATGCAAATATAAGCCATGTGCCAATCACCTGCAACAAAACGAACTTGAATCAGAAAGGGCACCCGGAGGAGCAGGATATTTATCTCGTCTATCTGCATGTAGACTTTCAAATTGATCTGCATAGGATAATCAGATTTTAATATGTAACTTAGGGTGAGTTCTATGGAGCACTCACCGCCTCCGGAGAGTCTTGTTATATCTTCCTCGCGCTGTGGGATTGGATTATCATCGTCAAACTGAATCCATTTTCCTGTGATCAAGAACAATTAATTTATTAGCTAATGAATCAAGTCAAGTCACCTAGAACTGCCAGCAAATCTTTCACAGGAGCGGACCATTTTCTTGCTTCACCCATGCAACATAATGCCCGGAGTCTGCACTTCTACCCTTGTGTGTCAGCACCGCAACCAAGTCATAGATTCCAGTTAAATGGGTTATTTGGCCGGGAGGAACACCTAACAGAAATTAAAGTCAATCCAACAAAGCCTCATAGTATATATGGTCCAAAACATATAATGTTACATCCTACTAAGTATCCAGCATATGATTAATCCGATATTTAACCACCAAAACTTATCATGTATTGCATTGCAGTATGTCACTTCTAGGTTATTTTTTATGTACTATTTCTTATCCATCCTAATTCCAATATACAKTAGTTCTCAAATATGCACACGAGGCAAGGAGAACTGAAGAAACAAGTATGATTTCCAAGGAAATATTCTTTGATCACATGGAAGCTAGATATTGAGCTGATGTAAAAAAAGCTTTTGGCTCAAGCATCATCTAGATAACTACCAGTCCAGCCCTAGATGCAGTCTTCCAGAATTTCTGTTGGAACAGCAGAATTACTCAAAAATATCTACAACCTCAATGAAAAGGAACCAAAATGTTGTTGATATTACCTTCCTGAGATGCATCTTTGGAAGACCCACCACTACCATTAGATGATTCCTGGAAACACCAAGACAAACACTTGTCAAGCAGACTAAGATAATTAATAGGCAGCCACTTCCCTCAATTATCATGCATGTGCAGGACGAACCAGTTGATTGTACTCTGGTTAAACTAAATTGTAATTGTTTCATGTAGTGGGAACATTGATTACCTCCACGTCAACCATCTTGACTTCATTATCTGAACTAGAGGTCTTCTCGCTCGTTTTCAAACCAAGTTTTTTACCTTCCTCATCTCTAAGAATCTGGACGTTGCACGAATAATGTAAATATGTGATCAAGAATCTTCCCTCTTTTCAGGTTGGGGCATTGAGGTGCAAGAGTAAGTTTTTGAATAAAAATACATGTCTTGTAGTTTAACATAAAGAGGCTGAAAGGGTATACCCGACGAGGAGCCTCCAATCTCTTGCGTAGATCATCTGAACACAAATCAAATACATCTAACTCTAGTGGATAGTCGACTTTCTGCAGGGAACAAACAGTAGGCTTAATATATGTTGAACCCAAAAGAAGTATTAGATGATAATGAAATTTCTGGCCCATAAACTCTTTAACAGTCAATGAATTAAAATGCTGAAGAATCATTTGTCAAAATAACACTCAAAAAAGAACTCCTAGATAGCATTTCTCATGAACTGAAAACATAGCAACACTTGGGATTCAAGTGCTTAGGCAACCTGGGTACAGGTGAAAACAACATTTTAAGAGTAAAAAGACTAAAATTACCCGTAAAATCTTTGCCTTCTGATTTGATTCCCTCTTCCAGAAAAATCTTACAAATTGAATGGTCAAATATCTGTCCACCAAAAAGATTTAAGGCATTAGATATTATAGAGGAAAAGGGAAAGGGACATTATAGTTGCCACATGGTAACATGTAATCAGGCCCCCAGGAATGGCAACAAATTGCAATGAAATTGAAACACCTAACAGAAACATTAGACAACAGCTTCAAAGACTAAAGCATATATGGGCACTATCCATCTAATTTGAGCAATTCGGAACATTGTTTCATGCCACTAGAAAGCAAAGGATATAATTAATAAGCTTAATCTAGTGACATCAGTAAATATGACCTTGGAAAATATATGCAGGAAAATATTTCAGAGAGTCCATACCTGGGCAAGTCATTAATACGTGAATCTTTTACATAAATTGCACTGCGCCCCAAAGAAGGAGAAGCCTTTTCTAGTTCTGATTTTAAAGCCTGGAAAAACAAAAACAGTGCAAATGAGCATCCTCTTTATTGGGAGAAGAACCAGCTTTTCAGCACATAAAGCATTAAAATCACGTGAAGAAATTCCTTGGTAACAAATTTGATTAAAGAATATAGAGAGTTCCTATAGAGCACCAAATGTCAAAATGCAGTAAATTGCCTCAAGATAACATTTTCAAATGCAAAAGGCATGTCAAAGACAGTGGCAACTAGAATACATACAAGCAATAGAAAGCACACTGCCACTCTCCTTCTCAAATTATATGACTGTATCACTATTAAGTTTTAAATACAAGATTTTTTGTATTTCTATTTATCTGGAATTATCCACTAAAATATCATTAGTCATTTTCCCGTTTCTAGAAAGAAAAAGATAGGAACCCAAGAAAAGCAATGATGATCCTAGACAAAACTTCTTCACTAAGCACTCTCTAAAAAATGACTTACACGTTTTAACCCCTCATGCAAATGGTTCACCTCCTGCGAAATGTGGCATTTAAGTGAGTAAACGGACTCCCTTTCTGTGCTTTCCTCACCACTTTCTGCGCAATGTACCCTGCATTCACGTCAATGGAAAACATCAAATTGATAATGTTATCAAACAAGTCTATGAAGGTAACACGCCTGTAACCTTATAAAGAATTGTTAGTGTACAATAAAAGAACAAAAAGAAAGGGATGCCACTGAAATGAAGGGCAAAAGGGGGAGAAAGAAAAAAAAATGGTCTTCTAATTACTATTATGATTGAATCCAAGAACATATTTGATTTGACCATCTACAAAAGATAGATTTGAAACCTGGAAGCAAAATTAACRATTTAATCCCTGCAATCAAAAGTAGCACTCTCAAAGCATACACAAGGAAAAAAAGGAAGATTATTCAATAAACTCAATTTGGACGAATATGATAACCATTGTTAACTAACAGTCATTATGATTGCAGCAAGTTGTTCCAGACAACCATATTACCATTGAAGCCATCATAACAATCAATGAAATTTTCCCTTTCAGAATTTTCTGGGTTATTTTAGCTGCTGCATGCTGATTGCAGCATACAGTATTTCATCTCCCAAAAAAACATAGAAAAAGAAGGAAAATGAGATTCTTTTGTAATATATATACTTTCCTCAAATATTTCCTATAGAATAAGACTCAACCATTCCGAGAGATAAAGGATGCCAGAATCTAACAAAAACGAGCAGAATTTCCCACATGCTATGGAATTTAGAAATTATCTTATCCAACTAATCGTCTAAAAACAGAAAAGGACAAGAACTATACAGGCACCAAAGTAAACAGCTGAAACTAAACAAGGACCAGTAAAAGCCATAAACTTTTTAATAGCAACAAATACCTGCTAACAAACTCTATACCAAAGAGTGTCTTCACTATATCTGGCCCCTCACTGCAAGCAACACTCAACAAGAATCAGAACTAGGAAAAGACCAGCTTGCAATAAGATACCATAAATGACCTTTGGGATTCACCCCACAAAAAACATTACCAAGTTGCAGACCTTATAGAACTAGAGAAAAACAGAGGGTGGTAGTAGATGCTGTACATGTATTTTATCTGCCAATCAGTAAAGGCGCTTGACACCAGAATCTTCAATTTTAAAAAGAGAAAAGGCAGTACCTAGAGCCCGATGCTTTTAGAGACTGAGAAAGGGTATATAGAAGTTGCGTCCAACATTCTTCAGCATCCTGTCATTATTCAAGAGAAAAATGGTACCGTGATAAATCATTCTACAAGCTTGCAAGTCGAGGAAAGTTCATATGCTAGACACGAATAAACACATGAATAAAATAGTTAAAACAGTTTGATAATATCCTCGAAAACCTGTTGCATAAAGGCTCCATTGTGCAGCTGGCCAAATTGCGGGTACTTCTTCCGCAGTACCTGCATAGCGATCACTTGAGTTTAAGCCGAGTATCTCCCTTGGCTTGCCCATCAATTATTAAAATATCATGGTTCTCTAAATTTTAAGTACTACTAATTATGTGGAATAAAATGAAGAAGTCATTCCTATATCAGGCAGATTCATATAAACTTTACATGTCGACTTATTTTGGTTTATACTCAGAGAGACTTCATATTTATTAAAAAAACAAACCAAAAGCGTAAAACAAAAGCATTTAAAAACTAAATTTATGTACCATCCAAAATTGCATTGGAGCAACTGGCTTCAAATTTTTATCAAGCTCACTAAACAAATCGCGCGTGGCAACTGTCAGGAGATGAGAAGACTGATCCAAACCATTGCTCGAACCAGGAGGAGGATACCTAACAACAACGAAAAAAGATAAAATAAAATAAAATAATATTGTGTAACCACAGTATCTCAGTCATACAACAAAGTATAACTCATCATAGAAAATATATTTCTAAAGGCACCCTATTAAACATAATTCAAGAAATTTAGAGAACCAACTTTATCARAGCRGATTTCAGTTCTGGAACAGAATGCAAGCACTGCACCGTGGAGTTCATGTAGCAGGTGTTTCCTAGATTAAATAATCCAGCAGAATGACCCTGGACCAAAAGAACATTAGACATAACACAAATTAGAAGCAACTAAAAATGTGGTAAAGTCATAAGCTAATAATCCTTTTCTTTTTCTAAACTGAAGCATTCTTCAATCAAGCAAACCAGGAAAAAAAGCGTGGATATTGGCTGTCTCAACTACCATTTAGTTCCATATCTAAAAGCAAAAGACTTATTTGCTCCCAGGCTATGCGGATCTTTAAATATCAGAGACACATTATAATATGAAATCAGGATTCACCAACTCAAGAATCTGGAATCATCTCGAGGCTATTGCATGGGACGTCAGAGTACAGTAAAGTAAGTATGATGATTTCATTTATCAGCCAAATAAGGGTTTAGAAACTTAACCAAATTGATGGCTTGCTCTTCTTCTGGCATGTCTTCTACAAAAATAGGCCCTTTTTCAGGAGCCTTGACAACCTCCTCAGCAGTTCCCATCATCATTAATCTTTGCCCCTAGACCCAAAAATAGGAACAAATAGGAAGGATTTAATAGGTGATACATTGCTCGAAGGTATTCAAAATATGCAACCAAAAATAGAATAAGAAAGGATTACCTCCTTTACACCTACTTTTGACCAATCTGCATCATCCTATAATGCCAGACACAAACACCAAGATAATCAGCAATCATATCAAATCAATGCAATCACTTGCATTCCACTGCCTTCTTCTAGTTAATGAAATTCAAACAAATCAAGTATAGCGTAAGTGAAAACTTGATTCTGTTATGGATAGTCATGCATTACCTTTAGCAAACCACCTTTTACCATAATCTTTTGTCTTTCAGGTGGTATTCCAGTTAGGTCATATAACTGGCATTTGAAAACATATGGTGACTGGCTAGTGTCAATTTCCACTGCAGGAAATACCTGCTTTTGCCACTTCACGCTTACTGCAAAAAAGTTAGCACATTTTTCACCACAAGACTAAACTGCAAACATAGAGCTGCGAATTAAGCTAATTGATATATAACTCTTCAGGAAATTGCAAAGAACGTGGTCCAAGCATTAGCTTGACATCAAGTGATTTTATATCCTATGTCATGTAATCTCATCTGCAAAATTTCCTCACCACAAGTACATGATGTCAGACGAGACATAGGAATTTATTCTGTTAATGTACATCTTTGCAATTATTAGCACCAAAAAAATGATTCCTGGAACTGAATTTAGAACTCACTAACTACAAAGCTATGAGCTGTTGACGGATCATGCAAACAGAAAGAGAATTCAGGGCAAACAAGTCCTTTTGGTAATCAATGTATTGAATGCGCCACAAAAATATTAAATCAAATATTGGATGCCCCAACAAAATGTACTGCCCTGACAAACGAATTAAAAAGCTCCAAATATCTTCCAAGATTCAAAATTTTTGCACTTGCCTGTATTAAACATCATATTTTCCATGCTACAGCCAAGCTTAAAGTAAAACGAAAAAACCTAGTGCTTCTTTCTATGCTGCTTCTTCAAAATCCCAATTTGTAGGTTAAACCTATCAGCAAAGCTGATAGTTGCATTGACAATAAAATCCATAAGAAGAGTTAATTTAGCAGTTAATCTTAGGCGGGGACTTGGGGGGTRATGRTTAAAATTCATCTTTTTAGACAAAAGCTCCAACAGTCTTTCGAAGATTCAATAGTTTTGCACTTTCCCGTATTAAACGCCGCTTTTTCAATATACAGCCAACCTTAAAGAGAAACAAATGTCTCGTGCTTCTATGTTGCTTCTTCAAAATCCAATTTATAGGTTAAACCTAATAAATCAGCAAAGCTGAAAGTTACATTAACATTAAATTCCATACCAAGAGTTATTCAGCAGTTCAAAATGTTGGGCGGGACCTAGGGCGCAAGGTATAAAATTCATCTTTTTAGACAAATTCAGTAACTTCAAGTCCAGGATACAACTATTACACTCTTTTATCTGAACGCTGAACATAGAAAGAGAATGGAGGAGACAAAATCAAACAAAGTCCTTATTGCGATGGAAAAGATGATAGTGTGCAAAGATCAATGGGATGACGAAGAAAAACCAACCAGATTAATCGGGACAGCGAAAATTATAGGATAAAAAATGAAGAGGGTTTTAACCTGTAAACGTCGACATGTTAGCTTCGTGTTTTCAAAGATCGGAATAGCAGTCCGTGCTTTGTGTTCTCTTCTACTCTTTGGTGTTTGCTTGCGGTAAAATACAAAGCGCACTGCGCAATCAAAGGGCAACAACTATTTATAGAGACGCCCCCTGATTTGCAGATATGTGGACGCGGATGACCCTTTAATATCTATAGCCCGCTTCCCATTGCCGATGACATCGCTTACTATTAAAGTCGTGTTGAGCACTGACAGGTTACTTGTTTTACGTTTTCTTTTTATTTTTTTTCTAATTTCCCATTTAAAGTATTTTTCTATCACATATTGATATCTTGTATCATCAAGAAGTAATCTTTGATTGCATATGAGTTACGAATCAATATTGACAAATGTTCATGTACTTAATATTTATGTCTTTATTTTTCTTACTTTCTCAAAAACTCTAATAGCAAATAGCTTATGTCCTTTTATACTTTTGACAATTACTATAAAATAAAAAATTTACATTATAAAATAGACCTTTATTATAAATAATTGCATCCAGTGATGTGATGGACGTAGAAATTGAAAACTATAGGGCTAAATCGACATTAAAATTCTTTTCTTCAAAAAAGCATAAAATGCAAGTTACAAAACTTAATCTAAAATGTCCATAAACGAACCTAGATCTTCTAAGTAAAGGTGGAGACGAGTCAAGGGGTGACAAGTGGCAACGCCATGGCGCACACACTTCTAGAGGTCTGGAACTCAAAAAATGACAAAGATGCGAAGGCTAAGACGATGTTAAATAGGACGGTCGACGATGATGATGCAATGATTGTCATAGAGAGCGAGAGAGACTTTCCCCTTTTTTAGAATGAGAACGAGAGAGAATTGGGATATAAATTTTTAGAAATATGGGGCATCCAATTGTTGTTAAAGACTTGAAGTTTAAATTTTTAATTTTTTCTCCAAAATACGTGCCCCAGAGGCCTAGTGTGTTTGCCGTTTATTGTATATCACATCTCACATATTAAGATACTATTAAATATTCTCTTTTTTTTTTTAATCTTCACCCTAATTTAATTTTCAAATAAACACCATTCAACTTGCAAAATCAACCTCGTTTTTCTCATTTTATCTTATTTCCCAATATAAGTGTAAATGCATCACTTTAATAGCATTTTAGATCAATTTATTGTCCAATTTGTATATTTTATCCCATTAGACATATTTTAAAAAACGAAAAGAATATTTTGTAGAGAGAGTCATGACTGCTCCCGCCTCTACCGATGGTGGCTATGCAGAGGCGACTGGCGGTGAAAAAGATCTCCAGGTGAAGACGCATAAACGCAAAAAGCATTGGGACGTGGGCGACATCTAGTTGGCTTGCACTTCGGAAGAGGGTATGAGCACATTTCCAGTGGCCGGTTCTGATAGAGGTGCTTCGCGGTGAATGCTCTTGGTGCTCCCCCGACACTACCTCTAATACACATGAGGGAAGGGAAAGATATAGAGTCGGCTATGGAGGAGGGTTCTCCCACGACAATTGCTAATGAGCAGGGAGCTGCTCAACAAGATAATTGTCCAAGGTTTGAGATTTCTGAGGAGGATTGTCTTCATCTTCGGAAGCCCTGGCAAAGAGCCTTGGTGATTAAGGTCCTAGGGCTATCTTTTCTATTTAAGCTACTAGAACAATGGCTTCGTGATATGTTGAAGCTCGATTGGCCCTTCGAGATCACAGATGTGGAGAAGGGTTTCTACCTTCTTCGATTCCACTCTAACTGTTTTATGAACGATGGCCCTCGGATGGTGTTGGGCCACTATGTGATAGTCTGTAAATGGCAGATGAATTTTCGGCCATCGATTGAGGAGATTACCTCTTGAGTGGAATGGGTGCATTTTTCGAGCATCCCTATTGAATTCTTTGATAAGATTACACTTCTAAGGATCAGACATCTACTAAGAAGGGCCATTAGGGTTGATCACAARTCTATAGAAGCCTTGAGGGTGATGTACACTAGGGTTTCTACTGAGATTTCCTTCAATAAACTGCTCGTGCCTTTCTTGCAGAGTCTTAGATATTTCCAACCTATGGAATATGAAGGTTTTCATGAGTTTATTTCAAGTGTGGTCAATATGGACATACCCTCGATTTTTGTGACTTTGGGAAGTTGGATGAGCCGGCGAAGGTTACACCAGCTATTGAGTTGGAGGAGCCGTAGATACGGGGGTTGGCTTTTAGGCCATGGATGCARCCAAAGAAGCCCGTCCGACGCAGAGGGCCTCTACTTGCTAAGAGAGAGTTCGCTAGTAAACCTAGGGCGACCAACTCCTTGTCGTTACCAGGAGGAATGGATTTCAGCATCGTGCAGCCCAAAGCATGCATGAAACAGGGAAGAARGGTCCACTCATCTATAGATAACCCAAGGGCTATTTCTCGCCCTACCCATGATGAGTCACGGCTTACTGCATTGGATGGACTAGATGACGACTCCCACCGTGAAGAGGTGGTGTTAGAACTTCAAGAGAGGATCCTTGACATGCTTGAGACTCATGGTTTGTCTTCCTTATTGATTCAACTCCTACACACGATGAACCAAGGGGGGTGAAACAGGCGACTCCTACTGTAGGAGGAAAGGGCAACAGTTCAAAGAAGAGGGAGGTTTGCAGATGAGCACAGGAGCTCCTGGTCATGCTTGGATAGCCCCCATATCTGGTCTTGGTGGTGATTCGACTTCTTTTTTAGGAAAGGTAGCCTAGTTTCAGTTCTCTACCCTCACTACGGGGACATGAAGGATTTCAAGGATCGAGCATCATGCTTATTTGACTTGCCTAGGGTCACTGGCATATATATCGGTGGTAGGGGCTACAGCAACAGTGGCTGTGGTGGACCTAAAGGTTAGCTTTACAACGCTTGACCCTACTCTAGTAGATGTCGGGATGGAGCTTAAGGGGATGATCCTCACCAGGTATCTCAATTTTTGGGCACTGTATAGGTAATGGATTCGGAATCTTCTGTCTCCATATGTTTATGATACTTTTTTTATATTTTTTTGTAAAACCCTAAATATTTCAGCTGTTATCCATTAACATGGAATATCATAAAGCGCGATTATGTGAAAAGCTAAAATATTGACAAGTTAAAGAGTTTCAGAATTAGAATATTTCTTGTATATTTACTAATTACTTTAAATAATTGAATTGTAATTTAGTTAGTTGGATTGATTGGAAGAGAAATGAACCCTAGTATTTTTTAAAATAATAATACGAATTTTTCTATCATTTTTCTTAATTTTGTATCTTAATTCTCTTTCCATGATTCTTTTCATTTTTTCACCATCACATTTTCTTATTATTTAAATGCATTATTTTTTCTTGGTCATCAGACTATTTCTCCATCGCCCTGTTCTTCTCCTCATCTTTCTTTTTTCTTTTGTTACATTATTTTAATGCATTTTGCTTAGCCATCACCCTTTAATCGCCTCACTTCTTCTTTGTTACATTTTCTTCTTCACTTCCTCTCTTTTCTATTAGCAGTTTCTCTTCACCACTTTTTTTTCCTTTCTCTTGCTTTCTCTTTCTCTCTAACATATGTCTCTTTCTCAGTTAAAGTTTTCTTTTCTCTCCTTCATCTTTAGTACTCTTGCTATTTTTTTCTAGTTTAAAGGTAAGTATATGTTGCTACTCCAGAATCCATATGATACTATTGTTTTGTCTATCTATTACTTTTACCTTCCAAAGAGCAATTTAGTTATAAATGAAATTGCACTTGTTTTAAAAAAAAAAAAAACTGCAATATTCTAAAAGACAAACTAAACATCTCTGTGTTCTAAGGTTCTAGGTGCAGTAAGTAGTCTCTTTGTGTGTAGGTGTGGTTAATGGTGTAGTCTTATTAGATAGAGGCATGATATCTTCAATAATGTAGAGAAAATGGGTGGGTAAGCTGGAGAGGATCCCAGTTGTTAGAGTAGCTAGCTGATAAGGTTAGCGAGGTTTCTACTATGGTGAAGTGAAAAATCTTTACTATAGTGGGGAAGACATGTAGGAGCAAGTAGAGTGAGAGCAATGCAAGCTCTAGCRGTGGGTTATCTTCTCCCATTTCATCAATTATTTGCCCTTTTAGAATTTTCATGTTTGCAAAAGATAAATAACCATATTGTGTGTTTGTGAACTTGTAAAATAAATAATTCATGCAATTATGCAAAGATAACTAATGTACTGCTATATATATGTGAATAATATATGTAATGTCATAATGCAAATAAAAGTGTAATGTGTAATACAATATGCCAACATGCACTACATGCCCTAAATACCTATACTGATAATCGTACAAACCATACGAACCACAATAATGCTAATATTGTGTGATGACGGTTCACACATAATAATCAAACAAATATAAAAATAAATACATAAAGTAAATATATCTAACAGTTAATTTGCAAATGTATATAAAATAAATCATAGTGTCCAATGTGAAATCAAATACATGTATTGATATAAAAGTGATGCAAATTCATGAATGTAATGCAATTATAATATGAAGGCAAATACTATTTAATTTTTTAACTCTCCTATCTACTGAAACAAAAAGGAAAACCCATACACACACCCTTGTTGTTATCCGAACAATTTTCTCAGAAACCCTAAATTTGCTTTCATTAAAAATATTAAGGTCTCGGGTAATAATTAGAAAATTAATTAATTTTCCCAAATTATCATAACCTCATAACTAGACTAAGCTAACCTCTTATAATCTGATTATAGGACACAATAATCGAGAAATTTAAAAGTTCTATAAGCAATCAAGGGTATCCAAGTGAGTTTCTATTTTACAAACTTTCAAAAATATGTAGTTTTGTATATTGTGCTCTAGAAAGATGTTTTTAAGACCTTTGGAATATTTTAAATAATAATATTCTTCTGCACTTTTGGAAAACTATTCTATATGTTGTTTCTAAAAGMTTTTACTGATTATAGGTTTTACATCGGAATGACTTATTACATGAATGTTGCTATTCAAATTACATGTTTATTTGATTAGTATGAAAACCTGAATTTAGATATCAAATGACTATTTTTACAATGGACATGGATTTAATCATTAATTTCATGAGTTTATTGACTTACTTGTACATCAAGCTTGCTATTGATACAGACTTGGAATGTGAATATATTGTAATGATTGAATACTCAATCAGTAACTTCAAGTACTAGTCCAGTAGATAGCGTATTGCGCTTCATTGGTCCCCAGTGTGAGGATCCTCTTGAGCCACTTGGATGAAACTGCTTTGAGAGTTACCAAATAGCCAAACCAGTGGATCATACCTATGGTGGGCTGGTCCACTGGGGCGGACGGTTGCGCCATATAGTACCCAGAATACATGTTAGATACTCGTACCCTTAGTTAGGAAGTTTAACTCGTGGGTTACCAAGTCCTGTAGTTGCAGCTAGCTAGCTTACTTATTATTGTTCATGGGGTTTGGTAAATCATATGCGTATAAAGAGAGATAATRTTGGTAAATTCTAACCCTGTAGAGTAAATCTCTTATGGTTAAGGTTTGATTTTTTTTACTCCATACTTGATATGAAACATTTTATTGAACTTGGCAYGTTTATTTTATTTTAGCATTGAATTCTTTCGAACTATTTCTCAGAGTTAGTGAATTTCGAACAATAATTTGATATTTTCCTATTCGAACTGAAATACCATGTTTTCTAAAATTTTTTTATTATAGATTGTACATTATCACACTTGCATAGGACTCACTGAGTCTAGCTCACTCAATTTTCGCATGTTTTAGTGATAGGTACAAATGTTTAGAGAAGTCAGGTAACTTCGTCCTTAGAAGAGTTACGTTCTATATAGATTTTGTGAAGTTTGGAGATCTCTAATCATTTGTAATGGTTAGAATGTCTGTACTGTCATCTGAGAGTTGTACTCTTATATGTTTTGTAAATTATACTGCGATGTTTAGTTTTGTATATTCGGATTGTATACATTGTAGGATTATGTATTTAATGGGATGTTCATATTCTATTTGTGGACTTAGTTACTTTGGATGTTTAAATATATTGACAACAAAGAGACAGGCGACTCCCGTATAACCCAAGTGAAACCTAGGGAAGGGTGAATCGTCACAATTTTCTTATGCATATTATCACATGAAACGTTTAAGGGGCGGGTTTTGAGGAATTTCATTCCCATATTTTTGATTTAGTAGTTTTATATAAACTTGATATTCTTTTGTTGTCTCATGCATGGTATGAGTTTTTTATATGTGTCAATTGTGGCGGCGAGAGGCTCTTTGAGAATTATATGGGTGTTGGAAGGAGATTGAAGGGGAGGTGAAGGAACTGAAATGTAATGACTAGATAGTTAATTTACTTATTATCCAGCCATTTTTGGGCGTGGGTGTTCTTTGCAATTTATGCAGCCCTTAAAAAAGCATTCAGGGATGAGTTATGGGAATATCTGTCTTGTCTTGGGGATTGTATTCAAGCTCCCTGGCTTCTTGTTGGGGATTTCATTAAGGTTCTTTATGCTGATGAGAAAAAAAAGGGTAGACGGTTTAGGGAGTCACAGACTCAGGGTTTGTTAGGAGTTATATTCTGCTATGGGCTCTTTGATTTGGGGTTTGCTGGCCCCTTTTATATTTAGACTAATAAAAAGGGCAAATATTCATGAATACTTGGTTAGGGCCTTGGTTAATGAAGGATGGTTGCTTTTGATTCCAGGGGCCTTGGTTCGTCATCTACCCCGAATAGCCTCAGATCACCATCCTATTCTTATTCAAGATATTAACAGGGACATCAGGGTTGCACAGAATAACTCGTTTTATAGGGAGGTAACTTGGTTTCTGCATCCCTCTTTTCAAGATCTTTTTAGGCACTATTGTGTTACCTCACCGAGTATTCCTTCGCTCACTATTGTTCRAAATTTTATAGACTTTGTCCATGTCTAGAACAGAGATGTGTTTGGTAATATTTTCTGGAGGAAAAGGCTGTGCCTAGCCTATCTGGAAGGAATTTAGAGGCGGCTCAATTACGATGCATCTGATATGCTAGCCCATATTGAGCAAGAGTTGTTTGCGGAACATGGGCAAATCCATCAACAGGAAGAAATGTTTTGGTTCTAGAAGTCGTGAACTAAATAGTGGAATAYGTATTTTTTTCATACTTCGATAATTTCTTGTAGAGCTCAGAACAAAATCCATTATTTGCGTGATATGGATGGTCGTTGGACTGATGACCAGGGTCGACTCAAAGATATGTTTTAAAACTGCTTTATCTAGCTCTATACCTCAGGTCTTGTGCCATTAATTACCCGGAGATCTTGGCAGTTTCCCTATCTCAACCATTATGACAGGCGTGCTCTAAATGAGGAGGTTCTTCCAGTGAAAATTAATATGGCGGTGTTCCAGATAAGACGGTACAAGGCCCCAGCACCAATGGTATTTTTCGTTTTGGTTGTGTTCCTGATAATCTTAATGAATCTCTTCTGGTGTTATTGCCCAAGTAGGAGATGCTAGAGAATGCTGGATAGTTTCGCCCTATAGCATTATGCAACTTATTGATGAAGATGATTACTAAAGTGGTAGCCAATTGCTTAAAGTGGCAGCCAATTGCTTAAAGTGGCTCATGACTCAACTAGCTGGGCGCGTACAGAGTGGCTTCATTCTCAGGCATAGGGTATATAACATTGTCATGGCCTAAGAGCTRATCCACTCTATACGTTCGAAGAAGGCAAAAAAAGGATGGATGGCCTTGAAGGTGGATTTGGAGAAGGCATGCGATAGGGTGGAGTGGCCTTTTCTGGAACGGGTCCTTAAAGYGGTTGGGTTCTCTTCTCATATGACTAGTCTGGTTATGCATCTACTTTGACTAGTCTATCTATCCTTTGGAATAAGGAATCACTGGAGTTTTTTAAGCCTACTCAGGGTACTCGATAGGGTGACACTCTGTCCCCATATCCTTTTATTTTCTGCATGGATGGACTCGGCCATTAGATTGATGGTGCCGTTCAGGCCGGGCGATGGCTGACTGTAAAACCTTCTTGCAAGAGTCCTTACTTTTCTCATTTATTTGTTGATGATTTATTCTTATTTTGCGATGCTTCAATTTCTCAAGCTAAATTGGTGAGACAAATCCTAGATGAGTTTGCTGCAGGTAGTGGGCAATGAGTGAGTCTTGCCAAAATCTCGCCTATTTGTGTCTAAGAATGTCAGCTAGGCCCGGAGTAAGAACCTGGCAAGACGGATTGGTGACCAATTGACTTCTAATTTGGGAAGCTATCTGGGAGTTCCACTTTTACATGTTCGTGTCTCTAGATCTACTTTTAGGTACCTAGTTGAGCATATAAAAATAAACTAGCTTCCCTGGGAGTTTCGCTTTTACATGTTCGTGTCTCTAGATCTACTTTTAAGTACCTAGTTGAGCATATAAAAATAAACTATCTGGGTGGAAAATGTGTTGCTTCTCCATGATGGCTAGAGCTGTTTTGGTTAAGTGAGTTACGTTAACTATTCCTACTTATGTGATTCAAACCATGAAAATCCATATTACTATGGTGCAGGAGTTTGAGCAGGTGAATATGTGTTTTTTTATGGGGTAAGGAGGATGGTAAGCGCAAGCTATACACTGGCTTGGTCTTCTATTTGTTCTTCGAAGGAATGTGGAGGATTGGGGCTTTGGCTCCTCAAGAAGGTCAATGTGGCAAATTTGGTCAAATTATGATGGAGAATGTTAGAGGACAAACACCCCATGGGTTCAGCTTTTCTTAGGAAAATATGATTCAACAATGCATGTGCATGTGCATGTTGGGGGTGGTTTGCCTCTCCAAGGCTCGCATATTTGGAAGGGCCTAAGATATGTTCAGCTAGTGGTCCAGGATGGTTTGGAGTGGGAAGTGCAGGACAGTTGTTCTATGAGGTTTTTGCTCGATAAATGGCTCCCGTGTGGACCTTTCATTGACCTTGCGAACGCTCTTCCTCCACAGGATGTTGCTGGGGCGCCAGTTCGGAGTTTCTAGTTAGCTATGGATGGTTTTGAGTTCCATAGATTACATTGTATGCCAACCTACGTGTTGGATTTGGTGTCTCTAATAGTTTTTTTGCATGAGGGGATCACTGATAAACCAGTATAGATCAAGATGGCCTCTAGCAGGTTCACCATACACTTTGCATCTAAGATGCTGTGCTCTGTCCCCGCGCCTTTTGCAGATTACTGGCGACGTATGTACAAGTTTAAGGGGCCTCAAATATACTCAATGTTATCGTGGTTGGTTCGTAGAAATCAACTCAAGACTTGCAGTTTCCTTTGGAGGGTTAGCGCTGTGGATTCTCCAATGTGCACTCTCTGCAATTGATGGAGACCAGTTTGGATGTGTTCCATGACTGTCCTTAGATATGACAATTATGGGTTCAGCTTCTCCTTCGGCAGGAGGTATGCTGATGTGGGTGAAAACACATTGATTTTATTAGTAATTATGTACACATTTTCACCTTTTTTAATATGATGAAGTACTACTTTGTACCTTAAATATTGGTTAAATTCAATTAAGTGACTTTATCTATGTAATATTATGAATTATATAATTCATGTGCTATTATTGATGTAAATTGCTCTATTTTGTAGGAAAAAGATTCTATACTTGAAATAGAAGGCCACTTGATGTAGAATTAAAATTTTAATCATTACTCCAAGATCTGATTGCTGCAGCTTGCAGCAATAGCAAAGTGAGCAGATGCAGCATAAATATCGAGAAGACAAAAGCARAGATGCTGACTTTGTGAGAAAATGAGAAGTTTTAGGAGCTTAAATTAAGGGAAATTTTGTTGGGCAAAAAGGTATAAAGTATGAGACAAAAGTACAATGTGCAAGTGAGTCTTTTTATCCATTTAAAAGTTGACATGTGGCTAATTATGACAACTTTTTATTAAGCTTCCAAAGGAAGCTTGAGATGACAAAAAGGAAAGAAAAGGATTACAGATGCCATTCGAACATATGGAACACATGCAAGAAGAGAGAAAGACTAAAGAGGAGAGAGAAATTAAGAAAAATAGGATAAGCTTGAAAGATGAATAAGAAGAAGAAGAACCCAAGGARGACTTCACTATTGGGCTTTATCACAATCTTTTTAGACTTTGTTTCTCCTCTCTAGTGGTTATGTTGAGATGTACTTTGAGATGTTAAGCTTTCATATATGTATTTTCTTATCTCTAAGAGTATGAACTAACTTCTTAGAAGTTAGAATTTGGATGGACTAATGTACTCAATGTTTTATTGAATGATTTGAGCAAGTTTGCTCTTTATAAATGCTTTACTCAATGGTGTTAATTGTTTATGTTCACTATTTTGTGGTCATAAATAGTGTTTGTGTGAGTTTCTTGAACTCCGAAAGGTAGTAAAAAAAAGTGAAAAACTTTAATAGATARGGGCTTGAATATCTTGAGATAAGGTTTAGTATTTTAGGAAATACCATTGAATATTAGAGATATTTATGTTCAACCCACAAAMTCATATTAGACTTGAGCATTTATTTGTGTTCCTCAAGTTAAGTAATTCCGACATGTAAAACAACTTAGTTAAAACGGAAAATGAACTAACAAATTGAAAGGGTAAGATTGTTTTCTATCTCAATTTACATTTTTTCCTGTAGCTAAGCCGTTGATGTGTCATTGTTGTAGGATTGATTCTGCAACATTTATATTTTGACTTCTTAGACATCAGTATATTGCGGATTCTTAGCTCTAAGTCACCTTCAAGCTCTTAATCATCTCGTGTGTTCAATTGTTGTGTTTATTTCTAAATCTTTTTGACTARATAATTTTAGATTATTTTATTTTATATTTGTGACAACCATGAACAACTATCTGATTTTATTAAGAATTTAAACTATCACTTTTGAACCAACAGTCTTCATGGGATCGATACTTTACTTCTTATATGTTACTTGAGGACGCATAAACTTGTGCACCATAGTCACTTGCTTAATTGCGATTTTATCTGTCACAMGCGAGTTCTTCAGATGGCTACAATAGAGGAGTGAATCGATAGCAACCTAAAGATCTCGTCCATCTACAATGTGGTGTTTTCATTTGGTGTGAGCATCGCTTGATTAGGTAGAACAAAACATTCTTTGAGGAAAGCTTTTGTCTATGTAGAGTAGATGAAATAGTTCAATGTATTGAATAGAGAGTTAAGGATTTTGGAATAGCTAAGGAGCATGTGATGCAATGCCTTGGCTGTGTTCATTAGCCTTGTACTTTTTTATTCTTTTTTTGCAATATATAGTTCATTTTCTACCAAAAGAAAATAAAAGAAAAAAATGAAAGGAGTAATAAACATCGTATAGAAGGAAAGAGTTAATTATCTCATTGRAATCCAATACAGGTCATAAGTATTTAATAAAAAAGATATGAAAATTAATAGTACTCTCTCATCAAAATAACTGTCTTTTTAGACTACTTTTTTATTTCAAATTACTTGTCACTTTTGAAAATCAAGAACGTCTTAAATATTTTTTTATTCATTTATCCTTAATTGATGATTATTGTTATTTAACTTTAAAATATCATATCCAATGTGTTAGACAGATATATCGATCAAAGTATTAAATATCTATCAGAATTAAAAGAAGGTTAGAAATATGATTTTATTTAAAAGTTTATAAGAATTCACACTTTCTTAATATACACAAATTTATCCAGAATAACAATTAATTTAAAACGAAAAGATTATATTAAAAGTGTACTTTATAACTAAATTAACTTTGAAAATCATCATGATATAGAATGATAATAATATAATTATTATATTAAATAATAATCATCTAATTCAAAACACACTGCCAAATACTACACACATGAATTTGCACATCTTTTCTCTTCCAAAGCACCAAACACACAGTTGAACGTGCTTTGCCGCATTAACCACACACAACTTTAACGTCCAAGTTCCAGAGGCGCCCTATCCTCACGATTCACGAACCAAAGGACAGATTGAGATGATCATGACGAGGCATGCAATATCATAAGCGCTAGGGGCTGCATCGCTATTATACTGTAAGAATGAAATAAAACAACAAAGAAAACAGACGATATTTTTAAATGAAAAAAGAAAAAAGAAAACGAGCCTAATTTTTTTCMTCGGCGGGCTACGGGCTCTCGGTACTGGCATCTCCAGGTTCGGTTCCCTCCTACCAAATTAATCACAATTCAACTTGGATTACAGTCTTGGACAACTCCTGGACCCTGGAAGGGAATACAATTCCGACAATAAAATAATGTACGGGGCCTCCGGAAAACTCGGCCGAGGCGGCGGAGGTGGCCGAGGAGGTGGTGGGGGGAAGCGGAATATCCAATCCAGTTTTGTCCCACCGCCACTCCACCGTTCTTCCTCCGCTGCTGCCCCCGCTGGGCGGCTGTCCATGGGCGGTGGCGGAGCTGCCCCCCGCAACCGGACTGTTCCTGGCTCTGCCTCATCATCTTCTTCATCTGCAGCGGCAGAGGAGGCATTCAGTCTTGTTACTGGGAACCCTTTGAATTTCGCTATGATTATTCGGCTGGCACCAGACCTTGTTGAGCAGATCAAGAGGTTGGAAGCCCAGGGTGGCACGGCGCGGATCAAATTTGATGCCAATGCTAATAATCCCGGGGGAAACGTGAGTTTCTTTATTAAATTTGGTGACTGGGCTGTTTTTTAATACCATTTTCGATGATTTTCTAATGAATTAATTTTTCCTTTTGCTCTGAGTTCGGGTTCTGGGTTTTACCGTACTGCATTGAGAGTTGGAATGGGGATTTCGGTTTTTTCCCTTCAATCTATACTTGGATATAAAGTATCAGTCTCCACAGGAACTTTGATTCTGAGTTCAGTAGAATACGTATACATTTAGTTGAAGTAGGTAGGATTACTCGAAAAGAGAAGTTGGATATACCTGAAGTTGCATTATACTTTTTCAGTGACTACATTCTACGAGAAATTTAGTGTTCCTTAAACATTGAAATTAGGAAAACAAGGGGAACAAAAACAGTAGTTAAGAAAAATTGAAGGAAGCTGGCTGTATCTGCAGGCTTTGAGTTTGCCTTATTCTTTTTTGAGGGACTACACTTCTATGAGAAATTCAACCTTCCTTTAAAACTGAAATACAGGAAGAACAAGGGAACAGATATAGTTATTGCTACCTTCGTCTATAATTTAGTTATTGCCTATTCTCAGTTCAACTGATTGGACTAGAGAAAGGATGGTGAAGGAGAGGAAAGCAATGAATGATGGCCTAGAGGATTAGGGAAGTATTGTCTTTTTGTCAGATTTGTCTAGAAATAGTTGTATGTTACAAAAGTTGGAATATTAGGAGTTCCAACTTAAGGACAATATAAGATGCTCATGCATTAACAAGTCGAGCATCAAGGAAAGCAAGTTGACTGAACAATATTGGTTGAGACTGTAATTTTCATGTTGTTAACCCAATAAACAAACAAGGATAAGGTATAAGGTAGACTGGACATGTGCAAATAGGTTGATGTTTCTTCATGCAAAAGAAGATAGGATAGACCTTAATGGTTAAAAAATCTGATGAAGTTTGTGATTTGCGCTTTAGAGGCCCATAGCCAAGAGTAAGGGTTTCATATAATCTGACTGGTCTAATTTTTCCTTTTTTTTTTTTTGGGGGGGTTGGGGGGAGGGAGTTGACCTATCGAGTGTGATACTTAATGTGTTGATATTACTTTTTCACTTCCTTGTTTTTCTTTCTATTGTACTTTCTATTACTGTCTTTTATGGCTTTCTTTTGACTTATGGTATTTTCGATCTTCTATGTTCCCGTGCATCTCGGGATCTAAATTTATGTTCTGTGGTGAATTTGTCAAAATATCGTGTTTTGGTACTTGTTTAGCCAACTGTGCATTAGAATGAGGATATCATGTTTTGCACGAAACGTGCACTTTGTGTGAAAGAGCCTGTTTCACTTTGCACTTAAAAGCCCAAAGAACCCAGGCATTCTGTCACGCTTCCCCTCTACTATTGGAAAGACTGGTGATGTTTCTGATGCTGGTACAAACAAGAAAAATGGAGATGGAATAGCAGCATTATAAGGATGAGTAAACTCAATGTACTTGCATTTTGAAGAAGACAATAATTACACCACAAAAGAAGAAGGGAGAGATGCTCTTCAGGAGAAATTTGATGCAATGAGGATCATTTTGATCTTGCCTACATGAGTATTTCCGGATTAGATTTTGGTAAGTGAAGGTTGAAGTGGTAGAGAGAACCTTAAGAAGCAGTGTATATCATAATCCGTTGCTTTTATTTTATAKTACATTGGAAGAGTGGCAATATGAATTAAGGGGCTAAAGCCTCACCAAACAAGTTTCCTGAAGTGCAGTGGCCAATTTAAGCAAGGGCAAGTATGTAGATCTCATGAATTGATGAATTTCTATTTAAGGTACATCAAATCTTGTGAAAATGATTAGCATATTTGACACATGCTTTAAACAGAATTAGTGATCATTTCTAGTAAATTTCAAAAAATTTGTTCGGCATTTCAAATTCTGGTCATCAAATTCAGAGTTGTATCAGCAACTGATTCAATTATTGCAAACTCTTTAAAATACTAAGGAAGAAGAGCATACGAAAAGAAACAAAAAATGGAATAACTGAACAAAATGTAAGAGAATAATGAGAGTCCATTGAAAATATTTAGGGAAAGTGGACAAAAGTAAATGAAATAGTTAGGAGCAGAAGGTGATGGGCTAACCTGCTAGTTTATTCCTCATTTCTGCCTCTCTCCTTGGCCAAATAGAGCAACAGAATTGCTTGAAGTCGGAGGGTGACTGCAAAGCAAGCTGCCTTAGCCTATTGGTTTTCCTTTTTAGACCTCAACCAGTATGAAGTTCTTTGTACAAGCAAATCAAATCTATATGTATGCAAAACAATCAGTTGACCCAAAAAAAAAAAAAAAAATGTACAGGAAGGGAATATTTAATCCAAAATGCTCATCATGTGCTTCTCTCACATGAGACATGCATTCCATTAGAATCCACTGTGCCTCGCTGTGCTCACGTGATGCATGCCCTTGACAACTATTTGTTGATCATGTCAAGGTTACAATTTGAGTTCTGCTGAGATTGATCTGCCTCTTTCTCTGGAATCCTACCAGATGTCATTAGAAGGTGAAATTTGGGATTCAGGGCCTCCCTAAAATAAGGGAAGCAGATTAGACCTGATTTTCAGTCAGGCATGCCCCAGYTTAAGATTCTACTGAAAGCGAGTTTGCACTACCTCTTGAATTAAAACTCTAAAGATGTGGCTGTCGCCTGTTGGAGGGTCATAAAACATTTGTTTTTATCTGATATACCAACTCTGTGAAATATAATTGAGATATTGATGATTATGGCCTTCCATATTCTCCCTTTTTTCCATACTTAACTCATGTCTTCCGCACAACGCAAGTGCCAAAATTTGTGATTCTGGCCTTTCCATCTCTGAGATGTTTCATCTGCTGGCTTGTGGACCATTTTTTCTTATTTAAGATTCTGCTGTAGCTATATCTGAGACTCTCTTGCATGTCCTGTAAAATTTGAGTTTCTTATGGTTTCAAACTTTTTATTTTGTACCATTGTTGATTAAAGTAACCCTTCCCCCAATCAGGTCATTAGTGTGGGTGAYAAGGACTTCAGATTTACATGGTCGCCAGAAACAGGAGAACTTTGTGATATATATGAAGAGCGTCGAGGTGGTGAAGATGGAAATGGCTTGCTAGTAGAATCAGGTTGTGCCTGGCGAAAGTTGAATGTGCAACGGGTTTTGGATGAGTCAACTAAAAATCACGTTAAAATGCTGTCTGAGGAAGCTGAACGCAAGCTTAAATCACGCAGGTATGTGCCTTTTTGTATATAGATAAGTTTTTGCATATATGCAATAATTGTTCATCTTTTGGGCTCTATCCTCATGTTTTCTGGGTTCTTGGACAGAGCAATTGTGCTAGACCATGTAAATCCATCTATGAAGAGTCAAGCGGAGGCATTGGCTGCTGCTGAGAGTAAGAATTGAATTTAGCGGCCATGTTTACCCTGTCATAATTGTTTGGATCTCTCCTTTTTTGCAGTTCTTAGCACTGTTTCGTTTTGAGGTATAAGTATTAGGATTTGCAATAGRTTTRTCTTGTTTTGGYAATTTAGTGAAAAAATTTATGCATCCCTTGCATATAAATTTATCCAATTCTTTGCATACACCATTGTTCCCATCTCATCACTAGGTTTACCCGAGATTTTGTTTGAAGACAAAATAATAATGGTATTTCTGAATCTATTACAGATGGAATTTCATATTTGTAAATATTTAATATAAGGTTGACATATGCTGGCTATACTAAAATACAGAGATGGAAAACTGTTAACAGTCGAGCAATAACTTATTTCTCCAGTTCTTACCAATTAAACTTTATGAGGGCGTGATGTTTTACTTTTTCTGTTTTCTAGTTCAAGTATACCTTTCTAACATAAAGATTAAGATATCATACAGTTGCCCAAGATTATCTGCAGTGCACCAGTTGGTAGCTGGGTGCATCCAGCCTATATCTCTTTAGTGTTAGGATGCAGCAACCTTACATATAAACAATGCTCCCCCATGGTTGTTTGTTGATGTCTTCATCTGTTTTCTTGTTGAGTTGCTTAGGAGCTTTTATTTATCTTGTGCGTGTTTTGTTTTGGTGGGGGGAAGTTCCCCTGTGAAAATCAACTAAAGAAAACTGTCTTGGTAGCTTAGGAACCATTCTTCATTGAAGTGAGAGAAAAACTCTGTCTAAATTTCGGCTGTTCCCAGAGCTAATAATCTTGGTTTTGGAAGAAAGATAAAAGATTCAAAATCTTACATGAGTAGTCATGATTTGAGGTGATATTTTCTGGCATAAATGACCGAAAGATATACATCTGTTATTTGGTTAAGGACACCAAAACTGGATAAGAAAAGTTGCCAGAACTTGATCTAGGACTAAATTATGTTAGTGATAGATATGATAAAAAGTAATGCTCAAATTGCAAAATTTTAGATCTTTTATTCTCTTTTGACACCCTCTAGGTTTGAGATAAGTGTCTCAAGTGATCATATTTTGTTACTTTGCAATTCAATTAAATTGTCAGGATCTGAACATGGTAGCTTATTGTCTATTATGTTACTTTAGAACTCAACGAAATTGTTGGGATCTGAAACATGGTGGCTTATTGACTACTCGAATCCTGTTGAAGAAATTTCAAACCTTTTCACATGGTGGCTTATTGACTACTCGAATCCTGTTGAAGAAATTTCAAACCTTTTCTATTCTTTTTGGAAAAATAAGGAATCTCCAAGTTAAACGTTCGAACATACAAAATCATGCAGATTGATGTATATATTTACATTATTTTACAAGTTAGGATTTTATGGTGTTAACTGTTAGTAAATSTGAACAAATCCTAGTTAATGCCATGAATCCAAAMTTTATGAATTTTAGGAATAATCTCAGCAGGTTAGGTTCTTCAGTGTCGTTGCTTTAATAAAAGTGCAAAAGGAGGATCTTACATTTTATGTCTAATGCTGTGAAGAAGTTCGATGTTTCATCTGTTACCTCCATTCTAAGAGTTTATTAGAAAATTCTCTTTTTAATTTCTTTCAGGTAATCCACGGAGAATGTCCTTCAAGCAGAAAAAGGAGCAGCCTCCCTTCAAGAAGCGGAAAGCTGAACCGCCTTCAGGTAATTGGAGGAATGAAGTCCATTAGTCACTYATTTTTCCCCTTTTTTTGTAAGTAAATATTTTATTGATCAATGTAAGAAAAAACATAAATATAACTTAGTTGATGGTACGAACTGGCATCATAAGCTAACAATACGCCTTAACTTGGCATTGTTCACTTTTGTAAATACTTGTATGGAAGAACATGCCTTGCATGATATTTTGAACTTGATATACATTATTTACTCATTGCACATCATTCTTGCATTATTTATTTGAGAAATTTTATCTTTTTGTTATTGCAAAGTTTTACGGCTTTGTACCGTTTATATTGGTGATGACGTCATAAACATATAGGTCAGTCTGTATTTACGGCACTACAAAATTTTAATTTATCTAGATTCTGAAATGACATACATATGCATGAATTGTAAATGATATTAGCAATATGAGAGGATAAGATATGTACTGATCATATTGAAAAATCTCATATTAATATAGTAGTAGTACCGTCTAACCATTTATAATCATTAATCAAATGGTTATTTGCCCATGCCAATTGATTTTCAATTACGAAGCAGCCTCTGGTCACCTCCAAATGCCCACTAAGCAGTCTGAAATCCAAATTTTCTCTGCTTAATTTAGTTCTTTATACTTCAATTTGATGAGTACCCAAATGAGAAAATTTTGAATTTTTATAGAATTTTAGAAAATTGAACATATGAAATACTGTGAATTTAATTTGCTAAATTAATTCATAAAATTTTAGAAAACATTGAACATATGAAATACTTTGAACTTAATTTGCTGAACTAATTCACAGAATTTTAGAAATATTGAACATATGAAATAATTTGAACTAAATTTGCTAAATTAATTCATAGAATTTTAGAAACATTGAACATACGAAATAATTGAAACTTAATTTGCTAAATTAATTGATAGAATTTAGAAACATTGAACTGTGAAATACTTTGAATTTAATTTGCTAAATTAATTCATARAATTTTAGAAACATTGAACATATGAGATACTTTAAACTTAATTTGCTAAATTAATTTATAAAATTTTAGAAACATTRGACATATGAGRTACTTTGAACTTAATTTGCTAAATTAATTTATAAAATTTTAGAAACATCAAACTATGAAATACTTTGAACTTAATTTACTAAATTAATTCATAAAATTTTCGAAACATTGCACATATGAAATACTTTTGAACTGAATTTGTTAAATTTATTCATAAAATTTTAGAAACATTGAACATAAAATACTTTGAACCTTGCTAAATCCAATCATTTTTCAATGTATTTAACATTTTATCTAATGTCCTTTTAAATATTCAAAGCATGGTTATTATTGAAAATATTACAAAAGGGTAAGGGATAAATTTGTCCAGAAAATTATTCTCATATGTTGTGATATTTTAATATATATTAGGGTAAGGGATAAACTTGTCCAAAAAATGATTCTTATATGTTGCAATATTTTAATATATTATATTATAGATAAATTATAGATTATAGATTATAGATTATGGATATAGATTATAGATGCTTTGTTTTCTACGTTTCTCCTGAGTGTTATAGGAAAAATCGTAAACAACTTAGGAAGCCATCTGAAATTTCTTGGTCAAACCTTTTTGATAATTAGTTTCTAGTATATTTTCTTAAATTCTTTTGGTGCTAAGCTATCCACTAATTACAGTAGGAGGCCCTCATAAATCTGTTCAAAAGTCTGGCTTGACTACACCAACACCTTCAAAAGGAAGGACTCCAGCTTCACCTGCACCTTCTCCACTTGATCAATCTGGTGTTCCAGTATCTCCCTTTGGAATTGGCAATTTGGCAAAGGGCTATGCCACTGTTGAAGATACTATTTCTAGTCAAGTTATGAATAAACCTACAAGTTCTGAGAGAGATACTGCTGGCAGGTTGATTGGCAGTGCTGTTCCAGAAAAACCAGGAGGCAAGGGAAYTAAAAGGGCTCAGCCCACAGATTTGCGAAGTATGCTGATTTCTCTTCTTATGGAGAGTCCTTCAAAGGGAATGAGCCTCAAGGTAAATCTCCAAACCAGTATCGAGCATATTGCTTGTTAGGTTCATTAACTTTTCAATCCATATATTTCCTTGTGTTTTCATAGTCTCTTTTTTCTGTCTTTTTTATGAGTCAATCATTTGTCGTTTGTCCACAGTACATGACATTCTGTCTTGATCTGTCAGCTTTTGTTATGATTTGTTGTGACTTCACAGGCCATAGAGAAAGCTATTGGAGATGCAATTCCCAACTCAGTAAAGCACATAGACCCCATTTTAAAGAAAGTAAGTAGTTGTAATTCTGGATAAGGTTATGTTTAAAGATTATTCCTTGATGATTTCTCATCTTACTATTTGATTTCCACTAGATTGCCACTTTTCAAGCTCCAGCCAGATATTTCTTAAAACCAGGAGTGGAAATAGAAAGCTTCAAGAAACCTTTGTCTGAGAGTCAAAGGTACCTGCTACATCTGCTCATTTGCTTGTTCTTATGAATACTATACTTGCTTCTCCATTTATTTCCTCTCTATCTCTTCTACTGTCATGAGGAACCAAGCACTTCATCCCATAAGATCATAATAAATTGAGTTAAATACATCATGGAATTTAAACTGGTGAAGGTTTTATGGTGCATTACTATTATTCTAAGATTGAGATAGGCAATCAGYGGCTAGTGTCAATGTCAATTGACACCTCATTTAATTAAAAATGAACCTGAGAAAATTAATGATTCTTTGTGGTTCTATTCTCACAAGCATAGATATGAGATTCTTCTTTCTCTTGTATGTTTTTTGGGTCCTCGAAGCATGATCGTTCAACTGCAGTAGTGATTCTTATCTTATTTGGTGTCTCTTGTAATGTAAAATCGTTGCTAATTACTACATACTGATACTGATAAAAAATGCTTTTCTTGACAACCATATTTTACCCTACGATGAGAATAAAGGATAGTTGTACTTCAGAAGGCTTTGATATGTTCTCTTGGGGGAATACTTATGCCCATGCTTTTAATCTGTTTGGACTACTTGACTTTGTCTAAGGGTGTTCCTTGCATTTTTAATTGATGTATCAATTGTTAAGATAAGCTTTTCAATTATAGCATTGCTATTTTTCAGCACTTATGCTAATCCCATAATCTTGATCAACCTTTTTTTCCGGAATCTTTTAGATGATAACTACCAAAGTCATGGTCTCTTGGATTGCTTCTATATTTAACAGTTCTTTCTCTATTTTAATGCTGCATATTTGCTTTCATGACTCTTACACTTTCTTTTCCTCTTAAAGTTCCCCTGAAGATAACAGACATCTGTCTCCTAACCATGAAAAGAATGACCAACAACCTGCTCAACAGTCTAGCTTTGTCATGAGAGCTCATAACAAGGAATTAGAGGATCAAGCACAATTAAACTCTAAATCTGATGAACCACCAAATTCTCCAGAAAAAGCCTATGTCCTACATTCAGCAGATCTTTTTGGCGAAAAGAAGGTCTCAGACAATAGTGAAGGGCCTGTTGGTAGTTCAAGTGATAGTGGAAGTGATTCTGATAGTGAAAGTGATAGTAGTGATAGCGGAAGTGACAGTGGGAGCCATAGCAGAAGCCGGAGTAGAAGCCCTGCAGGAAGTGGAAGTGGAAGTAGCAGTGACAGCGAAAGTGATGCCTCCACCAACAGCAAGGAGGCATCTGACGAGGATGTGGATATCATGACAAGTGATGATGACAAAGAAGCAAAGCATAGATTGCAAGCTACTGGTCTTGGATCACCTAAATCACCAGTTCTCCGGAGAATCAGGAACGGTGAGTCTGGTCATTTTGGGATTGATGAAAAGCAAGATGGTCATGTTTCTGATGTTCTTGAAGACGTGCCGGAGGAAGAGCATGTTGGTGAAGTGGCTGCACTTATTGATTCAGTTCCTAATAAAGGAGGTGAAAGGCATCTTGAAGAGACTGAGCCATCTACACACTCTTATCATGAGCATCAGGAGGGATATGATTATTTGGGGAAGATAAACAGTGAAACGGATATTATGTCCAAAGATGTATTTAAACATGAGCAATCTGACAGTTCTGAGAAAGTACCCAGGAGCAAACATAAGAGGGCTTCTGATGAAAAACATTTTCAGGATAAGCCTGACCGTGCTAAGAGATTGAAGGCTGGAAACTCAAATCAACCACAAATATCTGGGTCGAGGACTTTTACTACAGTAGAGAGCCATCAGAGTTTATCTTCTGATATTCCTTTYGAAGATCCTCATAAGGGTTCTAATCTACAGATGACTAACAGAACGAGGAATGGAAATACTGGATTCGGATCACAAAGAGGCTACAACAATGCAATTGCTGGAAGATCTAAAACAGATTCTCAACAGTCTAGCAGATTGGCTGATCCTAATGCACGGGCAAAGACTACTCCTACAACAGAGAGGCAAGGTAAACATACTGAGGATACAGGCCTCAGTGTTAAGCATCCTGAAAGGAGCTTTAAAATGACTGGAAGCTTTCCCATGCAGAAAGATAAATTTAATAGAGAAGCACAGGATGACTATACTACCACTAATTACAAGGGGCCAGCAAAATTCTCCAAGGAAGATTTTGGGGAGAAGCACACAAATCCTGTTGATTCTCATTATAGAAAGCATGACATGTTGGGGAATTCAAAGGAGTTCGAATCAGTTTCAAACTCGCAAAATTCTCCCAAGGATGAGAGTATGAACATTTCAAACAGATCTATTGGGAATGGGCGAGCGAAAGTACTTCAAAGAGAGCTCTCAGACTTGGAGTTGGGTGAATTTCGTGAATCCTTGCCTGAAGAAACACCTGGGTTTGCAAAGAAAATTGAAAGAAGAAGCTCTTTTAGAAAACCAGAGAACACACCTTTGAGGTCAGAGAACTTGGATTCTGATTTGAGTAAAGGAAAACCTCCAGGTAAGATAGTTGCCGAAACTAGTAAACCTTCATCAGTCGATTCGAATGTTCCAGTCTCTAGCAATCCGGAGGGCATGYCAAAGCAGGGGATCCCTGATCATTATGCTGAGGACTTTTCAAAACCCCAGCAGAGAGTTGCAAAATTTCAGCATACACAGCAATTGTCAACAGTTGATCCTAATGATTCTGGAACCCAATATAATAGGGTAGTGGAATCCAGTGGCAGAAATAGGGCTGGTGATACTGCAAAAAGCCTAGAGACTGCTCCAGAGGTTCGAGGAAACCCTCAKAACAAAATTTCATCTAATGTACCACAAGAACTTGAAGCAAAACGAGGGGTTATCCCTCCTTCCAAAAAGGAAAGCAAAAAGAAAAAATCCAATTCAATTCCCGACTTAAATGATAAACAAAAGGATGCTTCTTTAACTGGGAGCAGTGATGGTGGTCAAAAGAGGCGAGAATCCTCTTCTGATGAGAATAGTTGTCCATATTCCAAGTATGACAAGAAGGAACCTGAACTTAAGGGACCAATAAAGGATTTCTCTCAGTGAGTATTGTCATTTTGTGGCTTCGTGAATGTTGTTTCTTTTTCAGCTTTATGTTCATTAAAACCTTAACTTTTTTATGTTTGTTCTCTCCAAATTTTCACTTCAGGTATGAAGCCTATGTGGAGGAATTTCAGGAGAAATATGAGGTTTATCGTTCGATTAGTAATATCTTGGAGTCCTACAGGTATCCTTAACAAGCTTTGCCTCTCTTTGGACTTCAATGCATCTTKGATGGGCTTGGTATCCAACTTTAGGATCTAATGTAGCTTATATACATCCAGGGTTGAGTTTGAAGAATATGCAAAGGAATATGAGGCTTCCAAAGGAAGGGACGCCGAGAGATGTGAAGAGGTTGTGAGGCAAATAAAGGAATCCTATCACCAAAGTATAGAGGTATGTTTAAAATCTTATTTTTSTCATCAATTTCCCCTTTGCTCGTAMGGTTGAAAGTTGATATGCAAACGTHTTTTCTTGAAGAGTAATATBCATCTTTCCATGTGAGATTTACGTACCTTGATGATGTAGTACCATAGAGAAATTTCAGACTTYTTAAGAAATTTCAAAGTTAGATTGTCAAATGGTGCTATTGAACTTATTTATCTTAGATAAGTTTCTCTGGGTAGTAATCAGAGAATCAAGCTGCTTTTAGATCATCGCCTTTGTTGCTTGGATTTTCTATTTCCATTTTTTCTTTTTGGGTCCCAGCATACAAACTGACATCATAGTAACTGGTTTCGGAGAAGCACCAGGAACACATGCTCAAGTTCACCTTCTCTCTTCCTTCCAGGGGCAGGGGGGTTGTTTCTTGTCCCCGTTTTGGTCTCCTTCTCTCTTCTTCCAGGGGGAGGGGGTTGTCTCTTGTCCCTATTTTGGGTATAGTGGTTCTTTTCTTTTAAATGAATTTGGATTATATTTTACTTGCAACAAGAAGTTGGATTCCTATTTAAGTTATTTTTGTGAAGGCTCCACCGATATTAGGGTAAATATAGCCCATATCAAAGATATTCTGCTGATCTTTATCATGTTAAAAGATGACTGTTTCATTAGGTCTGTCCAGTTTAATTACTTGTATTACATTTGCAGAGACATAAACGGCTGAAGAGAATATTCACTCTGCTTGATGAAGAATTAAAGGTGAGTAAAACCTTCTGAATTCTAATCTGGGGTTTCCATATGCTCCTATTGCTTCTGTGAATTTGTTTTCATATATCTTTTCTGCATTTTGCAGAATTTGAAGAAGATGATTGTGGACTTTGCTACTCCTTATATTGAAAGATGAATAACTTATATGTGTTGCCTGGTGTGTTTCTATTCATCCGATCAGGAATTGAGGGTTCCGGCAGCAGTGCACCTTGTTTTTTGCGAAGTTACTGGAGATAATCCTAGTTGTTTGTACAGACTTTGGGTGGAGAGTTATACTATTCACCCTGAATTAGGATGTCTATATTCCGAATGCAAGCATTTGGATTAAGAGGTAAGGTGTAGAATAGGAGTTTGGTTGGGTTACATAATAGAAGTCGTCAAAGTTCATGTCCCTAGATTTTAGATTTGTGATTATATTTAAGAAAATTTCGTAGCTTTTAAATGACATTTATGTTACAATAAACGATTTTTTTTTTTTTTTCCCCTTGTAACCACAAAACAAATGGCTGTTAAAAGTATAGTAGAGGTAAATTCTGATGGCTGTCTAGATACACTTCTAAATTTCTCTAGCAGTAGATTTTGTTTGACATTTTGAAGCAGTCGATCCTGCCGGCTGCTCCGTCTCTTCCGACTTAATACTCAGTAGTTCCTTTTTGTCTGGTATTGCCTTGTTGAAGTTCGAAATTTCTCCGAACCCATCAATCTTTTTGGCTCTTGAAAATTTGAAATGATTGACATGTCTGGAGTGGATGCTACRCTTGCTTAGGAGATTCATTATATATTGATATACCTATTCACTCGAGAATTAGCGTAGCTTGTTAGGGGYTGTACGATTTTGGGTGTATTTGGATAATAACTGGAAATTTAACTTAATTTAAGATTGTTTGGATTAATGGAATGGAGAACTGAAAAAAAGAAGTTAAAATTGACATTTATTTCTCCAGTTAAGAATTTTTTTTTTTGAATTAAGAGTAAAATAAATGAAGTGCATCATATCTTAAATCTTATTGAACATTACTCCAGGGTTCAAAATCTTCTGTCCCAGTATTTTGTCCAACGCACTCTATTCTCAGTTCGTCACGAGAAAAATTATCATCGTTCTTATGAGAAAAAAGGCACCTGGGCCTGAGCTATTGGTAGTATATCAACAGGACAACTATATGCCCAGAAATCCTCACTTTTCAGACCACGTCCTTGTTGAGCCAGCACATGCCCCCKACGGTTCATCGTTCTTGGGGTAAATCCAAAGCCCAGGCATCTAGAAGAGCGAGCTGCTTCCTTGATACAGTGCACCAGGTTCCCCAATGGGGRGAGATCCTCCTCCTGGCACTGCAATTTCCGAAAAGTTGAGATACAATAGATCTCGATCATGAATGCGTTCATGCCAATTGCATCCCATGTTAATATTAATGGCCACAAGCTTTGCATGCTACGGTCTAGTCGCCTGAAATTTTCGGGGCAATAGCTCCGTTTGCAGCTCCCCCAGGCCCCAGAGTTTCTCACAATTGCTCCTGCTCCCACCACGCCATTTCTCCAAGTTCCGTCCACATTTATCTTGTGGACTCCTTTTGCCGGCAGTCTCCAAGAAGTTTGCTCCAGCTGACTAGCGGTAGTGGGCTGTGATTCGGCCCTATGTGTATTTGTGAGTTTCCTTCCCTGAGGTATGTAAGCTTACAAATATCTGTTGATTTCTTGCCCATAAACTTGTTCAGGCTTTCACTGGTATTGTGGAAGGAAACTCCACCGCTGCCCAACACTGCAATAATTCTGGCAGAACTCTCTTCCAACATGATTGTAAGCTCTCTCTAATCTGTTGTAAGGCAGGTTATGACATTGGGACGGGTAGCCCTTGGAACGGCTATTACTATTGCCCAAATAGCCCACATTAATATGATGATTGACAAGCAGCTCACGCAAGGATCATGCGCGACGTGAGAACCATCTAAAGTTTACCTCCCAGCATAACCATTTTGCAAACTTATAATCCAGGTATGAGTGCCTTTCTGTCTCAATAGACCAGTCAGAAAAGCTGCGTTTCCTATTCTCAATGGGAATTTTATGCATCAATCGAGCTGTCGTCGGTAAAATATTGTGGCAAAGACGCCACGCCTAGAGACGTGCCTTTGGTGGAGTGCCAAGTTCCGAAATTCTATTCCAGGAGGATAAGTAGAAGTGGAATGAATTAAATCCATTTTCGGTCTAAGAATTTCATCCCAATCATATATAAGCTGCTTAACTGTGAATTTCCTCCACCAGGTTCATAGGGACAAGTGTGTCTATCCTCTCGATGTTCAGTAGGTGGTGAAATTTTTAGCACTCTCCACATCCATGCATGTGAGGCTACTCACCTTACGGTTATGTGACAGAAAGAGGATTGTCAAATCATATTCACTTACTAATCACGAGATGACCAAAGATTAATCATACATATTATTGACTATGATTGGTTTATGCATATCTAAGCTACAATATATTTTATTTTAATGACCTAAGATTAATCATGCTAATGTATTGACTACGATTGGTTGATGCACATCGTTGACTGCATTTGATTGAAAGATTCTCTTTGAATGATTATTAATAATGAGCTTAGTAATCTCTTTTAGAGTACGAGTTGAACATTCTAATTCAAATTTAGTTCAATATCATATAATGTGTCGTCAATCTGTTTCTAAGTTCTTAATTTACCAAATTTCATATTTCAAGGGATCAAATTAACCTAACATAATATTCTTTAGGATTAATTTGTCAACAATCTTTTCTTTAATTTCCTTGCCTTGGGCCACAAGCCTGGGTCGTAGAGCTAAAAGAACCTGGGGCTCGCCCAAAAGACGATCAGAAATAGAAGGGTTTTGAAGATGGGCCTGAAGTTGATGCCGGATTGACGGAGGGTTTTAGAGGAAACAGACTTTCGAATTTACAGTGGAAGATGGGAACGAGGATATTGAATGAAAGACTAAGGACACTCGTAAGGAGGGAGCTTTGCTTCAGCTAATCTTTAATATATTTATTTATCGTGTCATGGCATCTTTCTTCAAATCATTGCATATTTCTTCTTTCATCTTCCTTAATCCGAGTTGCATAATCATGACAATTCTAAAAGTAAAGCACAACAGCAATTAACATAAGCACGCAGAAATGGTTACTGGCACCCACTTGGCCCCTCCATTAAGAACATGTACCGGATACGGCTCCATGATAATGGGTCGGAGAGCTCCTGGACCGTCTCGCTACTCGCTTCTTCTGTGCCCGAGTCCGATGTGTGTCATCTGTGCGAGAGAACACGAAACTGCCCTTCGTGCATTACGAGACTCTGTAGCTGGGTGAGAAGGACTAGGAAGTCGCAAATCGCGCACTCGCAAATAATGTTGGGTGGATTACAATTTGAGCAAATTTTTGCCAAAGATACTGAGGACAGCCGAAGTGGAATGTTGTGCGGTTTATACGTTTTGGCAGTGGCGAAACCAGCAGTTRTATGCCTCGGGTTCCACTATACTTCTCTTCCCAATCCGGTTATTTATTTACATCATAGATTTAGGGAGTTTGAATGCCTTGACTTGTCCAGGCATGCCCAGGCCCCTCTCTCTTGTAATTTCATTTGGCAAATTTTGGTTGGGCTAATATTATTCAATTACATAAAATAAAAATAATAATAAGTGGGAGCAMTGACAGGTTGAAAAGAAGAGAATTTAAAGATAAACACAAATGAGAGGTTATCTGATGAAAACACTATTTAGGAAAGTAAAAAATCGTAAAGGACATTTATCAAAAGCATAAAGCAAAGAAAGATAATCATGGGACTCTTTTAAGAAATGAAATGGTTGCACAAGCTATCCACCCAGTTTTTTTAGTATTTTGCGAAAAGACTTCGAGGGCCCCTCCGAGGGGAAGGAAACCCTTAATCATTCACATTTACAAAAAAAATACACAGCTAGCCCACACAAGAAGAAGAAAAGGAGAAATTGAAGAATGGTATGTTTGGTTGGAAAACGGTATAAATGGTGTTCTTGAATTCTTTATGAGCGAAACATGATAGTGCCAAAAAGCAAAGAAGAAAAGGAACCAAACGAGAGTATATCTGTATAAAAAAGAGCAAGGACCCCAAAAAGGGCAAAAAAGGCAGCCAAAAAAAAAAGAACAAATGATGATTGCAAGTGGTACTGCATATTATAATTTGATGAGGTGTTGCGAGCTACCTTGTGATATGCGGGAAAAAAAAAAAGAAAATAAAGAGTTGGAAGAAGTTGAAAGTAAGTTTAACATGATTAAAGTCATTAGATTGGTTGTGCATTCTCTTTGATGTCGTTAGATCCTTTTATCCTTTTTTAAATTCTACCTATAACTCTAGCCCCATTACAACCAAATAAAGGTGTTTTGATTGGTGTATACTTTTTGCTTTATAGTAGTAGCGGTTTGATATCTGTGCAAGCATATGGTAATGCCATCTTTTGTCAACTTGAGTGATATTAACCATGTGTATTTTTGAGTGATTAAGACTGCTTATACTTATGAGATTGGTTGAGAAGTGTATGTTTTAACTTTGAGACAATTATTAAGGAGGTTAAYATTTACTTTAGTTGAGTGCTATGGATTGTATATAATTTCTGTTGGATTTTAGCTCACGCATGATAGTGCATTCAATTGAGGAATTTTGAGATTATTAGAATTTGCTTGAATTTGTGTTTGGAYTTGTGTCTTTTGTTGGCTTGTTTTTGGGAAAATGCTGGAGGACACAAGCATCATTCAAGTGTGGGAGAGTTGATAGAGTTCAAATTAGTGCAATATATATAGATATTTGACGGACTTTGAAACATAATTATTGCACTAATTTGTGTGTTTTATTAATATTTTATTCATTTAGGACTCTATGAATGTARTAGGAGAAAAGGAGGTATTATTGGACTGATTTGAGTCAAAATTCCAAAAGTGCACAAAATCTATCATGTGCRCACGTAGATGGACGAATTTGGAGAATTATTTTTAAGATTGAAAGATTATTATTATTTTTTTTAAGAAACTCCTATTTTCTAAGGAGAATTTTGGGATGTATATCCTTTATAATCAATCAGTGATTTGATTTTGAATATTTGAATTATGTACTTGAGACAATTTAGGAATTATAGTTGTTTCCTATTCTTGTTGCTAGCACCGAAAACACGCCGGACATCCTATTCTCTGTTATTCACTTTAGACATTGTTGTTTTTCGTATAGTGTTTTGTTTATAAGTTCTTCTATTCTGRTTAAGGACTAATGAAACACTAGTTCAGTTCATTTGTGAGATCTAAAAATGTTCATATACTCAAYTATTAATAGGTATTTGTTATTCTTTGTAATTATTATTAATGGTTGTTGACTTRAWTGAATATTGTGTGCAAATATTTTGTTAAGTCTAATACCTTATAGCCAAGTTAAACTAGGCAAATTCRCAATTATTTGTTGTGATTTAACAAAGTTATAAATTGGCATTATTTCCCCCACTATCAAAGTGAGATTTGTCAAGATAGAATAACATGCTAGTTTAATGATGAACCTGCTACCAGAGTTTATCGATTAGAATTCTTAATGCTGTCAGTACATTAAATCGCATGTACTATCTCTGGAGTTGTCTATCSATTAGGAGATAATTAATAAGGCATTTCCTTTTAATTGTCAACATTTAAGGAGGGATTGGTTGTTTAAAGCTTTCTTTGACAACTATAACTAATTTATTTGTGAAAATTGAGTAAATTATTGAAGCAACGAAASAAATGCTTGAACTACTGTGAATTTAATTACCTTAAGCAGAACCTCTTTCTATCAAAAGTTTAGTTTTCTACARTTAATTGTTTCATTGCTTAAATTAATTGTTGATACACCATTGTGTTACCAAAGTTGAATTGATCGTAAGAGGAAGAAATTGATTCATTGTTCCCTGCAGGAGGCAATTTTTGCTTACCATTATACTGTGAGCTTATATATTTTATTTTTGGTGAATTGATGATATGGGTGAAAAATTATTGATTTTACTAGTGATTATGTGAATATTTTCACCCTTTTCAATATGATGAATTACTATTTTATACTATTTTRCCTCAAATATTGCTTAAATTCAATCAAGTGATTTTATTTATGCAATATTRTAAAATTATAGAATTCATGTTCAATTACTAAGGTATTATACTTTATTTTACAGGAAAAAAGAATTCTATAAGTAAAATAGAAGGTCAATTGATAAACAAGTGAAGATTTGTTCGATCCTGTTACAATGGAGAGCAATAGCTTAGAAATGCAATGTTGCAGCACTGAGTTTCAAGAGTAAAAGAGAATATTTTATTYAAAGAAAGAAAGCACTGAGTATCAAGAGTAAAAGAGAATATTTTATTCAAACAAAGAAAGTCAAGGAAGAAAAGAAAAGTCATAATTGAAAAAAGAGATAATCATTTTTGGGGTCAAAAAGTAAAAGGTGAAAAGCAAAAAAATCAAGAAGTAGAAAGTTAAAAAGCAAAAAGTTGTCTATGAAACCTTTTTGCCAAGCTTTCAAAGAAAGTTTTGAGAGACAAAAGAGGGGGAAATGGGAGAACAGCAGCCATTCGACTTCACGGCAGAAACGAAAAAGAGAGAAAGGGAGCAAAAAGAGGRAAATTTGAAAGAAGAAGAAGAAAAAGGCTTCAATRAAGCCTTCACCATTGGATTTCATCAACATCTTTAGGCTTTATTTCTCCTTCTCTTAGTGATCATTTTGAGATGCATTTCAATATGTTAATCTTTCACATCTTATATTTCATTTCATCTAAGAATATGAAYGAACTTTTTAGAAGTTAGAATTTTGATGAACATGTGTATTTAATGTTTATTTGAATGATTTGAGCAAAGTTTTCAGTTTTTTATGAATGTTTTACTCAAAGTTATATATYGTTTATATTCACTRTTTTATTGACCATGAATAGTATTTGTGTGAGTTTCTTRAACTCCAARAAGTAGTGAAAGAGGTAAAAAACTTGAGTAGATATGGGTTTAATTATCTTGAGATAAAGTTTAATATCKTAGGGATACCAATAGAATATTGGAGACATTCATATTYCGCCCATAAAATCATATGAGACTTGAACTTTATTCGAGTTCCTTAAGCTAAGTAACTTCRACAGGTAGAACAACTTAGTGAAATAGGAATAAGAACCAACAAATTGAAAGCGTGAGGTCATTTTTTTATCTTGATTTACGTTCCTACTGTAGCTAAACCTTTGTCGTAGCATTTTGTCTGGAACTCAATGTTGCAGTCGTCTGCAGCATTAATGTTTTGACTTCTTAGGCATTAGTACATTAGGGATTCTTAACTCTAACTCATTTAATCTCTTGATCATCTCGTTTGTGTGATTGCTACATTGGGGATTCTTAACTCTAACTTACTTTTAATCTCTTGATCATCTAGTTTATGTGATTGCTGTGATTGTTTCTGAATCCTTGTGATTAGATAAATTTARATTATTTTACTTTATTCTCGTGACAACCAACAACCAATTAATTTTATTAGGAATTTGAACCATCACTCTTGAACCAACATCCTTGTGGGACGATACTTTTATTCACTCTATATAACTTGTAGACTGTATATACTTGCATGAGTGAAACTTTATTGCATATGCGCCACATCCTCATTTTATTAGAGGATGGGTGTCTATGTCAACTAAAAGAGCAAAATAAGATTATCTAGGGACTAAATTTTTTTTTTATGCTGAACTTTTGTATATAATGAGTCATTGAATGCTTATGAGAGTAGCTAGCATATCTTTTGTGCTTCATTTGAGTATTTTATTTATTGTACATCTACTATTTCTTGACTATTAATGGTGGGTGTTTGAGTTGTTTGAAAGTTAAAAGGACTCTATCACAGTAGACTACGTGAATGGATGTGGGTCTTGGATATTGTATGATAGACCTTAATAAACATTATAGACATATATATATTTAACTTATAAGACATTTGAGTCTTACATAATATTTTGATTTCTTAAGTTAGGTAGCACTRAAAGGTTAGTCAATCTAGTAAAAGGAATGAGGAACAACCAATAATATTTTGGTTTCTTGCATGATAGGTATTGTACTCGTAGCTTGCATGATTACTAGTACATTAGGAATTACATTAGGGACTCACATCAAAGAGAGTTCTATCTTAGTGCCCATCAACATAGTCACTTACAGCGCATCTAAAGATTAATCTTTGGGCATACTACTATTGATTGCTATATAGTTATCCCTATCATTTGTGAATATAGTGGAAACCTTTGTATTGTTCGACTTCTCATTTTTAGTTGCATTTATTTAATAAATTCATTTCACCCTACTTATGAAATAATATTAGTATTAGGAGGTAATTTTTGGTACCGCTTCTTTATATCAATTATCAAATGGACTTTCATCGTGATACCTCAACAAACTCTAATAGTAAAGTATTATTAAATGTGTCTACAATAGTTAGTTATCGTCTCCTTACATATGAGGAGTTGTAGACCATTCGGGTGACGTCTATTAGTCGTAGAACACCATAGTCGTGGAATCAATAAGTCATTTGTGAGTTTGAAGAATTTTATTGCTATAAGATAAGAAACTAGCAATTATCTTAAGGTTATCTAATCAACTTTTAAATTAATTCGTTGAATAATATACTTACCAATAGCCTCATCCACAAGAATGATTGGTTAAGAGTGTTAGGAAAATTAATTAAGTTAAGAATCACTGATCTAATGTTCTATGAAACATCTTCCCTGCAATGTTGAGAACATCGCCACTGTGATAGTCTAGCAACAGTCTTAAGCCCGAATTAAGTTAACGATGTAAAAAAAAATGACCTCATTTCAATTTGTATCTATCGTTTTGTATTGTACTAGGTCGTTCTCTACTTCATTGAACGAATTGCTTAGATCTTGTGTTGGTGGTATTCATAACTTTTCAGAGAAAATGCGAGAAATAAGCACAAGGTTTCTTTATTGATATATTACGAGTCATGAAGAAAACGAGGATATATCTTTCGACGAAATGTTCACTAATGACATTACTCAAACGGGTACTAAGAACTTCAATGAATTCATTCGAAGTATTCCAGCAGGCGTTTTATATTCTGTTTCCGATACCTCAAGTCAAGTATTGCAGAATCAACTACCTTGATGGCCACAAAATTAAGCTATTTATTATATGTATTTATTAACAAGCCGCTAGAGATCGAGTTTCGCATGTAAGTCTGAAAGAGTGATGCTAAAAAATATCTTACTCTATAACTATGTATATTTTCAATTAAATTGTTTTGTATTAATATCGGAGTATATATGAAATAACGCTAAAGAACTCCCCTACCACAGGAGTTGAGTTCCTACTTTTGGTAAATATCTTAAAACTAGAGTAAGTAATTTCATGATATATAATATCCAAAAAATTTTATCAACAGCTAGAGGAAAGATGAAGATGATGATCTATACAATGACCTAATGTAAAGAATCTTGAATAAAGTCATATTATGGTGAAGATCTTGGGTGTCTTCCTCTGGTGTTCTGGTTCTTCGCTTCCAAGCTTCCGTATCTTTTTGCTCCTTTTTCTTCTTTTCACTTTTCCCTCCTGGGCATAATCTCCTCTATGGTATTAAGGATCACATGCCGACTATTCTACGATGAGGCAGTTAATGCTGGCAGGTCAATTGGTTGTATACGCCTTGCGAAGGACTTTTCTGTGAGTGTTGCCCTGAATATTGGATCAAGTAAGACATTTGTCAAACTTTTCATTAGTTTCAGAGGAATTCCGCTATCTTTTTTGCATTATTTGCATTTATTCAATTTTTGTTATATTTTGTCTTTTGTTTCGGTTTTCTCCGTAGAGATGAATGCTTTTCATGTGGCATCAGCTCGACCTAATCTCATGGTGCCTTAACTTAAAATCGACCACATTGCTCTTTTATCCAACATTTCAATGTTGAAGTAGAATACAAACTTCATTGCTTGGACTTCTCTTCATTCTTCATCAAAGTGACCCTCATCCTATGAGACGAGAATTGCTTTTGCTTCGCCAGATAAAGGCAAATTATTGATTTCTATATACATCAGACTCATAATTCTAATCTCTCTCC